>CM040465.1:25878018-25906387 GCA_022758105.1 Pangasianodon gigas
ACTTCTACAGGAAGTAGCATACTCGCATCCAGTTCTCTCTGCCCCCTGCAGGTTTGGAGTCTGAGTGCTTGACTAACAACTGTTTTTTCTGCCACCTACAGGTTTGGAGGCTCGGAGCTGAGTGTATGTTTGAATGAATTGAGTGTGTTTTGTTGCTCAGTGTGTTTTGACGCGACATTTGTTTTGATCGACTTTGTTTTGATCACAAAGATGTAGATTTTGATCCCTAATGAGTGAGCCAGGGGTGACAGTGACAAAGAAAAAATATATCCTTGACATAGCACTCAACCTTAAACTATGTAATTTAAATTTTCCAGTTCTGTTTCTTTGGCTAAAGTTGTTTTTTCTAAAAACCAAATCCATGTGCCGCTTTTTAACTGTAATCATCTGCCAGTGTAAAGATCACTGCACAGCCATGAAGAATACAAATATACTAAAAATTATCCCACATGGCAAGCTCTGTAAAACTTTTTTCTTGTTAAGCCTTGTTAAATGTTAGTGAATAACTGAATTATTGTACTAGAGTAAGGAAACATACCTGAAATGTGAAGGAGGTAAACATTCAGTGTTTTTTTTACAATGTCCTTCAGTTTGTGTCCTTCAGAGACTTTCTGCAGTATCTGACTAACTGACTTGCTATTTGTCTTCTTTCAGCTATGATGGCATCTCTGTTTCCCTACTTTCCTTAGATTTCCTTAAATTTACTTAAATTAAATCAGAATGGATAGACTGACAGTAAAGTTGTTTGGAGATGACTGCTGCACTTGAAGAGTGATTCTAACCCTGTAGAACCTGGAGAACACAATGATACCCAGGTGGCAGCAGTACAGAATTTCTGGAGTGGCACAACTTTACATAATGTCTATGATAAGGAGATGCTCCCTTTAGAGTGGCATGTTACTGTAGGGACCACGCATCCTACCTGAGAGTAGGTTAAAGTGACAATGTCCACCACCTAGTGGACCAGTTTCTGTTTAGATAAGGGAGCTCCCCATGACTTTCTCCTATGAGAGACAGTTTATCTGATTATTAAATCACTGTGGTCTGGTCAAATAGTATAGTAAGGTGTGTACTGTGTCTCAGATGGCCTGCTCCAAATATGGCAGTAATTTTTTGGCTCTTCATGGTGTCTGAATTTGACACATCCCTGAGCCCTGAGCCCCAAGTGGCTTTATTGTCATTCAACTATATACAGCTTGTACAGTACACAGTGAAATGAAACACAGTGGTTCCTCCAGGACCATGGTACATAAACAACACAGAGCTACATGAGACTACAGAGAACTAAATAAGACTACAATGACATACTCAGGACTACATAAAGTGCACATGTGCAAACAGTGCAGGACAGTACAACAATTACCAAACAGGACAATAAGCACAGTAAAGGACATTGCAGCACTGACCACTACACAGTTCTTGTGTGGAATAAGATACAAAGAGCTATTTCAATATAATAAAAATGTTGTAAATGTAAACTTATACTAATTAGCAGCAAAAATGCAGGTGGTCAATACAGTATTTTGTTTATAGTTTTTAGCAGCAATTAAAGAAAGAACTGTGCAAAAATTCCAGAGGTAGTGGAATGGTGTTCAGTTCACTGTTAAGTCAGTGCTGGAGGAGTGGAGGCATTGGCTCGAGGACGCTAAACACCCGTTCCAAGTACTCACGGACCACAAAAATCACGAGTACATCCAACAAGCCAAACGGCTTAATCCCCGACAGGCGCACTCGTCGCTGTTCTTCAACAGATTTCACTTTGTCCTGTCTTACCATCCTGGTTCCAAGAACCTTAAGCCAGATTCACTGTCCCGAGTCTACAGAAGCTAGCTGGTCAGGTGTAAACTAGAGGACACAGTGAGACATGCCCAAGCCAGAGAACCCGACCAACCGCTTGTATGTAATGTATGTATGTACTTGTATGTATGTACTTGGTTATTCTGTCAGAACCAGGGATCGAACCCGGGTCGCTGGCATGAGGAACAGACGTTGTACCATTGAGCCACAGGGAGGCGGTGAACCCAAGATGCAAATGCTGGCTGAGGTGGTGCACAAGAATTTTATTAAAAAATCAAGAAAATGACACAAGGGCAAAAACGGGGAGAACAAGAAGGCAAAAAGATCTCAAAAATGGAGACGAGGCAGGGGAACTGAGAACAGCCCAAAACTAAACAGAGAAACAGGGAACAAAAGACAAAAAACAAGGCTAGGGCGCTAAAAAAAAAAAAACAGAAGAAATTTACTTGAGAGTAGCAACGCTAAAGACAATAACAACAATAACCAAGCGGGGAACAAAGGCAAAAGGGACGGCTTGAATACACAGAACGGGAACAAGACACAGGTGAAACCAATGAAACCAATTACAACAAAGAAAAATTAAGGCAGGGCGACATCTAGTGGGAAAAAAAAACATAACAACAAAAACAGAAAAAAGGACCAAAACTCTGACACAATCTGGCTGTGAGGGCTCGGATGCTTTGCTACCTTTTGACGGCAGGAGGGTGAAGAGTTTGAGAGGGGTGTGTGGGGTCATCCACAATGCCGATGGCTTTGCGGATGCAGCGTGTGGTGTAAATGTCTGTGATGGAGAGAAGAGAGACCCAGATGATCTTCTCAGCTGTCCTCACTATCCGCTGCAGGGTCTCATGATCTGAAATGGTCCAATTTCCAAACCAGGGAGTGATGCAGCTGCCCTCAATAGTAATTTTTTGTTAAAAAAAAAAAAAAAAAATCTGTATTTTTTTTTTTTTTTTACATCTGTGTCCTTCAGTGACTTTATACAGTAGCCAATAAACTGTGTTACTGCGTCTTCTTTTTCAGACTTGATGGCTTATGCAAAGCACCATGTCCTTTTTTCCCCCACTTTCCATAGAATTGTTTTGAAAATGAATTGAGATTGGAGGTGGAGTAGGACAGAAAAGCGAAAGTAGAGATGTTTACCAACTTGTTCTTAGAGTGTAACTGTTTAAATATAGAGATTGGGATTTGGCTCAGTTTTGAAATTTAGACCTATATGTAGGTGATGTATGTCTATTTATACAGGAGGCACCAAAAATACAAGGAATATACATCTGTGCAGACACCAGTAATGTAAATGCTGCTGTATACATCTATTTAAATCATCAGTCTTATTAATTACACTACTACTGCATTTTTCTTGAATTAAAATTCTTAATTCATAATTAATTATGAAATTAGAGCAAAAAATGTGAGCAAAAATAATCAATGTCGGGTTCTGAAGGACGTGAATTCTAGAATAGTTGGGCTTTGTGTAATATTAAAATAGTAGCCAACTTCAATAATTTATTAAAATACATGGAATAAGAGTAAACATCAAAGTGCTTGAGTAATAACCTGATTCTGAACTAGGACAGACTACAGATGGAATTAAATTGTTGCGTGATCTTTATGCAGCTTTTGATACCATAGACCACAATATTCTTCTAGATTGACTTGAAAATGTTGTAGATGTCAAGGGAATGGCCCTTTCCTGGCTCAGGTCTTATTTGACTGATCGTTATCAGTTTGTAAATGTAAATGGTGACTTCTCTATGCAAACTAAAGTTTGATGTTCCACAAAGTTCTGCTTTAGGCCCACTGTTCTTTTCCCTATATATGCTACCTCTGGGTACAATTATTCGCAAACAGGTTGTTAGCTTCCACTATCCTGATGACACATGGTAATATGTTTCAGCAAAGCCAGATGATAGACATTAATTTAATAAAACTGAGGAATAAAAACTATGCTTAAGTCTCGTTTTATTATACTGTGGATACCTTCACCTGGATATTATAGACCTAATGCTAAAACTCTACTGAAATCAAAAAATTACCCTGATGCTTATACTGGTTATCTTTCCAACGCACTGATTAACACTATAGTATACAATGGGGGAAGAATAATGATTTATAATCTCACTATTTCGTGTCACTCTGAAGAGCATGGGTTCCTTTTGAGTCTGGTTCTCCAAAGGTTTCTTCTTCATTACATCTCAGGAAGTTTTTCTTTGCCATCATCACCTCTGGCTTATTAGGGATAAATCTATGTCTATATCTGGATATCTGTAAAGCTTCTTTATGGGAAGTAAAGCTGTAAAGCTTTTTTATGAATTGAATTAAATGTGTAAAGGACATTATACCCTGATGCTGAGTATTTACCTTCTACTTAATTCTGACAAGACAGAAATATTTCTACTAGGACCACAGGCAGCTAGATGTAAGTTTCTGATTATGTAGCAACTCTGGATGGCCTTTCAATTATACCACGTGCAGCAGTAAAAGACCTTGGTGTGATTATTAATTCCAGTCTCTTATTTGAAGCTCGTGTATATAATATTACTTGGACAGCCTTTTTCATCACAGAAATATTGTTGCACATTGCATTAGCTCCACACTGCAATAGCTCCCAGTACTATTGATTGCAAAATAATACTATTGAACTATAAAGCACTGAATGGTGTCGCATCACAGTGCCTGAGAGAACTTTCGTTCTTTCATGATCCTACTTCAATCAAAAGGTGCAGGCTCTTTGTTGGTAGCTAGAATAATGAAGTCTACAGCATGGGGCAGATCTTTCTCTTACAAAGCCCCACAATTATGGAATAACCTTCCTATTAGTGTTTGGGACTCAGACACAGTCTCTGTCTGTAAGTCTAGGCTGAAAACATATTTCTTTAGTCAAGCATACAATTAATAAGCTTCTCTCTTAGGTAAAGGCACAGATCTGGAGGGTTCATGGGCATAGAGTGTTTTGGTAAACTGGAATGTTTGGATGTTGTTGCCCCCCTTGCCCCCTCCCCCCACACACAACTTCACTCAGGTTTGTGGATGGTGGAGTGGCTTTATGTCCCTTTCAGTTATGCTGTCATAGCTAGTCTTGCCAGAGTCCCTGCTTGCACTCTGCACACAATGTACATTTTTTGTTAAACATTACAGTACAAGATCATACCAAACAATCTGTTATTCCTCTCTCTCTCTCTCTCTCTCTCTGTTGAGGTACTCATGTTGCTCCTGAGATAGCAGTGATCCTGAGGCCCTATTTCTGTTTGGGGTATTCACTACCTGGAAATCACTCACTGCTGCTGAGGATGGTTCCATATGAATAGCTAAAGATCATCATGAGATTACTGTGGATGGTACCACATAGAAACCATAAAGATGGCTGTGGATATTTTTCCTTGGACAGCCTTAGGACTGCAATTGCTAAGGACAGTTTGCACTAAAGTCTCCATCATTGAACAGTTAATAACTTCAGTTTGATACAATAGACTTGCTCATTAGGGACAAATTTATAAATTTGTATAGATTGACTAGAAAATGTTTCTGTAAAAAGATTTCTGTAAAGCTACTTTGTGACAATGTCTAATGTTAAAAGTGCTATACAAATAAAATTTAATTGAACTAAATTGAATCAGGCTTAGGATACAACCCTTGGGGGTACCTGTGTTCATGATGAGAGTGTCAGAGGGTGTAGTTACTCTTTCTGGGGCCTTCCAGTAAGGAAATCCTGGATCCAGATGTACATGATGGGGGATAGGCCAAGGTTATGTAGCTTAGTTGTAAATTTGAAAGACAAAATCATATTCAAGGCTGAGCTATAATCAATGAAGAGCATTCTCACATAACTGCCCTTTTTCCAGGTGGGAGTGGGTCATGTGCATGACATTTGATATTGCATTGTTTATAGATCTGTTTGACCTATATGCAAATTGTAAGGGGTCGAGAGTTGCTGGTATGCTGCTTTGTATTTGTGTTTTGACCAGACTGTCAAAGCACTTAAGTACTAAGTAATAAGTACTGGAGTGAGAGTCACAGGTCTGTAGTCATTTAGGCAGGTGACTGGAGTTTCCTTCAGGACAGGATAATTATGGTATTTTTGAAACACAGTGCAACAGTGGCCATAGTAAGGGATAAGTTGAAGATGTCTGAGCCTGCCCAGGGATGTTCTCTAGGCCCGCAGCCTTGCATGTATTTATCCTGTACAGTATCTTGTACAGTTGTGTTGGAGGCAGCAGTTGCTTGATTTTTCTCTCCAGGTGTATCTTCCAGCTTTGTCCAGAAGTCATTGTTCAGGGCCTCAAAGAGTACATAAAAAACATTCAACTCATCCAGTAGGGATCAATTGCCATACACAATTCCATTGTTCCGGCTCCTGTAGTCTGTGATATGTGCAAGTCATTTCCACATCTTTCTGGTGTCGTCCATGGTACAATGCCTCTCCAGTCTTTGCCTGTACAGCTTTTTGGCATCTTTTATTTTCTTGCAAATTTCATACATTACTTTTTTGTAAGCATCAGCATCACTAGATCTAAAAGCCACAGAGCGAGCATGTAAGCTGGACTGGACCCGGGCATTTATCCAAGAATTCTGGTTTGGATGTGTGTAGATGGCTTTCCTGGGTACAATGCTTTCTGTGCATTTGCTAATGTAGGCTGTCTTAATGGAAGCATATTACTCAATGTTAACTGTAGAGTCTTGTTGTGTGGCTGCTGTCCTAAAAACAAGCTACTCATTGTGTGCAAACCAGTCCCTCAGCAGTTCAGTTCAGTTTCTTGAGACCAAACCTGGATCACTTGTAGCCAATAAACAGATCTAAAAACAGAATCCCGGATCAGAGTAGTAGTAAACAGGCCATGGTCAAACACACCAAAATATTAGGAATAGGCAGACAAGGGCTAGGCAAAGGCAAAACTGGGTCAAACAATGTTCAGAACTCACATGGATGATAGGAAATCTGTAAGAGGAGCAGAGTCTGGGCTACATATTACCCTTATACAGTCCCCTCCATAAGTATTCGAACAGCAAGGCCAGTTATTTTGTTTTTGCTATACACTGAAGATGTTTGAGTTTGAGATCAAGATGAGACAATAGATAAGAATTTTAGCTTTCATGTCCTGATATTTACATCTAGATGTGTTAAATAACTTGGTGCATGGCACATTTAATGGCAAACTACCCAATTTTTAGGTGAGCAAAATTACTGGAACAGATAGGCTTAAAGTAAATTATAATAAGTAACACTTAATATTTGGTTACATATCCCTTGCTTGCAATAACTGCTTAAAGCCAGCAATGCACGGACATCACCAAACTGTTGCATTCTTCTTTTGTAATGCTTTTCCAGGCTTGTACTGCAGCTTCATTCAGTTGCTGTTTGTTTTGGAGGGTTTCTCCCTTCAGTATCCTCTTCAGGGAGTGAAATGTATACTCAATTAGGTTAAGGTCTGGTGATTGATTTGGCCAGTCTAAAACATTTCACTTTTTCCCCTGATGAAGTCTTTTGTTGTGTTGGAAGTGTGTTTTGGGTCATTGTCTTGAAAAAATCATTGGTACGCAGCTACCAGCAGTTGTAGATATTTATCTGTCTCATTATTACTCATGAGGGTAATAAAGTACAGGACACAAAATTTCTGTGTCTTTATCCCATTCACTTTATTTAAATGCTGTATACATTATAATCATACATTTTTATATTAAAATTATTTATAATTATAATATTATAAACTTTTCATTTTAGCGTGTTAAGTGATTATAATCAACGACTAGATTTAAATATATTTGCAAACTGAGATAAGTAAAAGTGCTGAAACTGACATTTTCTTTATCAGTTCAATCCCAAAAGCAGTTAAATTAACAAGTAAAAATTACTTTACACTCCTACATAATGGAATATGCTCTTATACTGCATATGTTATGTATGATACACTCTTACACTATGCTCTTAAACCATGTTATTTAAAGTGAGTTAAACATTATTTAAAAAAAAAAACTAAATGACAAACACAATTACCTCCGAAATTAACTAAAAAAGAAACCTACTGTAAATTAAGTGAGCATACTCTTACCAATAAAAATGTCTAGTGCACTACTAAATCATGTGATTTAATACACAGCTATATTTATTTTTGCTATTTTATTTATTATTTTCTCATATTATTAGTTTATGGTATCATGTGAAACACTACTCCATCTGGTTGCTCTCTCCATTTCAATGTGATGTTCTCTGCCATCCCATGATCCTCCAGTTTCTGCTTGATCTGACAAACAGAATAAGACATTTATTACTAAATAATGCAGGATAGAGACACTAATCTGTGAAATCTGTAAAAATGCTACAGAAACTGAACAGTCAGATTCTGATTACAATACAGTGTGTACATGTCAGACCTTGACGAAGGCTCAGATTCTGACTGCAGTAATAAAGAGGGATTGTATGGTCTTGTGGAGGATGATACCCACCTGCTAAAATATGGCCACCTTTACTGTATGATCATTCATCTCCTGATTGGACTGGACCTTCACTTTTACAATTTGCTTTTTTCCCATAGTTTCTCTAGGTGGAACTGCAAAGGCACATACAAACACAAATATGAACATTAAACTTGCACACTATTAAATTTACATTCTAAAAGCAGTATAGATTTGTCAAAATACAAGACTTAATAAAAATTTAACTCACCTGAGTAACAGAAAAAAGGGAGTATGTTTGAGCACAGCGCATCAGCAGCCTGACTGTTACTTAAATAACCACAGCGTTCATTCCACAGTCTATTAACAGGTTGTCCAGACATCCAACTGATGGTAGGTTTGGTCTCTCCACTTCCAGGCATCTCTGAACAGCCCAATCCAAGTGTAGACCAATAAAGGAGTTGCTATATCATATATAATTGAGTATTCTGTTTCAGCTCTTGTGCTGGTCAGGTCTGTGTGAAACTGTCTACAGTAACTCTGAGCTCCAATGTCATCTTAGTAGAAATGTAAATGTACCTGTCAGTGCCAGTTTTCATTTCTGTAAGAATAAAAACATCACTTAATTAAACTTGAAATGTCGGGCAATATTAATGTTACTAAAAGTGAGTGATACACAGGATATAAAATAAATGCACTAAAACTTTCACAGAAACAATAAAATATGGAAATACATCAAGTTAACTGCACGTTTTTTTCCCTAGTTTGACTGAACCAATAAACCATTTCCCAAGTGCATTAAATGGCAAAATTTGTAAAGATCAGTTATTGTCTGACAGCTCAGATGTGGTATAAGATTTGCTGTTATATACTTTTGCCACTTGAGAGACCACAAGTTTATGGAGCACACTGATAACATACGATTTATAATTCTTCTTACAAGACAACATTCTCTACTGACAAACTGGAAAATTGAATGATGTAGCTTCTCACCATCAAAGCACACAAAGTGGTATGTTTCAGTACATTTTCTATCATTTCAACCTAACATGGTTAGTGTGACACACTCTTGATCTTCGCCAAAGTTGTCAGGCTGGTTTATATCCCATTTTGTCATCTTTCATAGAGGCTCATTTCCAAAGGACCAGTGTCAGGTGTTTATATCATTGTAGAGTCCAATCCAAGCGCTGGAACTGAATTGTTGTCTCTGAGCTTCATTCTGAAGTTGGACCATGTCATCATTACTTTTGATGATAGCCAGGTCAGTGTGTGTGGCCTGACACTAAGCCTGAGCATCACTCCATGTTTTGCCCTGCTGGATCAGAGAGTACTCATGAGATACAGACAGAACAAGGGGCATGGCTGCTGTGAAGGAGAATTTTAAAGGTTTTATGCAATTAGGCCTGCAGCAGAAACTCTAATTTTAGCCTTTTTAGTGTTAAAGATCTTATTGCCATTAATTTTAAAACTATATACCTCTAGTGCTGCATCTCCTAAATGTTGCTCATTGTAATTTTTCCCAATTTGGTCACCTGCCAATTCTCACCTACCAGCCAGCTCCCACCAACCGGGGAGGTTGAAGGTGAACATGTGCTTCTTCCGAGAGACATGAAGCCAGCCAACTGCATCTTTTCAAACTTCTGTCACATTAAGAAATACAATCTGTGATTAAAATACTTCAGCAGTCCTGGTCAAAACAGTTACTCCAGTACCACTGATAACTGCAAGTACCACATCAATATACATGATTATATCTGAACACAAATAAATGCAGTTTTTATTTATTAACACCACATATTCAAAGTTCAAGGGTGAAATAAATCGGTGTACAGAAGGGAGCTGTGGGTACCTGCCACTTTGCCCCTTCTAATGTTTTATATGTATCAGACCTTGTACTTATAAATTGAAAAGTGCAACATAATGTTTCTTTATTATTATTATTATTATTATTATTATTATTATTAAGGGGGCAGTAGTAGTAATAATAGTAGTAGTAGTAGTAGTAGTATTAATGAACCCCTCATAGACAAACTATAAAAACCCTTCACTTCCCTAAATACAAAAATGTTCTGTTAAGCTGCATTTGTGCTACAAAAGAAAGACAATTTGAACATGGTGAGTATATTGTGTTTAAATCAATTGCATGTTGTATGTATACAACTGAATTTAAACACAACTCACCATCAATTGCATGTATGTTGTCATGTCGTGGCACTTTTAACAATAAACGTTGTCGCAAACCTGTAGCTCTAGAGCCATAATGAGCAAGCCAGGGCCAGCGTCCTCAACATATCACATTACTTCTAACTATCTTACTTTGGTTTATTAGTGGTTCTCATTCTAATTTTCATGCTACAGTTGGTGTTTAACCATAATTACTTGTCAGTGTAAAGATCACTCAACAGCCCTGCTCTAAAGAACACAAAAATGCTAAGAAAATAAAATAAATAAAAATAAAAAAAGCAATTATTTCACTGTCTTATTAAGTGGTAGGAAATAAGTGAATTATTGCAGTAGAGTAAATGAAACATATCTGAAATATAAAGGTGGTAAACAATCAAAGTTGTAGCTTTTTATGTCACATAGACTTTCTGCAGTATGTGACTAACTGATAGCTTCTTGTCTTTATTCAGGACTGATGATGTTTTTGCTTTCCAAATTTCCATAGAAATGTACTTAAATCAAATCAGAGTGAATGGACTGACAGGAAAGGTGTTCAGAGATGACCCCTGCACTTAACCCTTTGGAGAAGATACACAGTGAAAAACAGGTGGTAGCAGTGCAGAATTTCTGGAGCTGTATCCCTCTGAATAATATCTATTAGGAGGAAAGGTTCTTTGTAGAGTTGCCTTCACCAGCCAGTGGGCCAGTCTCTGTTTAGACATGGGAGCTCCCTGTGTCTTTCCTCTGTGACAGACCAACATTTTATCTCATGATCAAAACATGCTATGATTCAAACTGAATAGTACAGTAGGTGGTGTACTGGAAATAGCAAGGATTACTCAGCAGGTCCCCCATCATGGAATGATGAAAAGTCAATAGATTATTTAACAACACTGTGTGATATGACTTTGGCCTGAAACCCAGGGTTAAACCACAAGATCAGTCCAGAATCATACATCCACCAACACATCACTAGCATGAAGGACATCTTTAGAAAGACTCATTGTGTATGTGGAGGGTGGTCATGTCCCAGATGATGTAGGGAAAATGCATTTGTTTTTACAGGAAGCACTAGAAATGCAAGGTACATACCAGTAAAATAGGTGCTTCTCTGTAAAGTTAATTAATCAGTCTCATTAGGAAATCAGTGTCATAAAATATAATCTTTTTAGTTTAGAATTTTAATTAGATTAAAATTCAGATTTAATTAGTTTAGAGCAATAGTAATCAATGACTTGGCTTCCAAATGCTTAGTTCTGAATAGTTTGTCTTCTAGCAATATCAAAGCAATAACCACAACAAGGAAATAAAATGTTCAATAAAATAGAATTTATTGAGGTACAGATAAATGAAGAAAGCAGGGACAGACAAAGCATCGTGTATGTGAGAGTGAGAAAAAGTAGGAAGGGATGTGTGTGTGTGTGTATGTGTGTATACACGCTCTGCTCATGTGTGTGTTAGCACTTAGCTTATGAAAATGAATAACCACAAACCACATGAGATATGTGCCCATGCCTCGTCGTATGTGAAACAAGGAGAACAATAGGGAAAGATATGGTGGGGATTTCAGTGACTATAAGCTATAAAAATATTTCTGATGACAAAATAAGTTCACAAACAAAGTAACTTTAATGGGGATAACATTATGGAGAATCTTATATTTCCTCAACAAAAACGGAGATCACAGACTGATTAAACATGTTAGTAAGCACACAGTGGCATGTAAAGATAAGAGAGAGATCAAAGAGAGAGAAAAGGAGATACACTGCGGTGCATGCGACCCACTTTGTTGAAAAGAGTACTTATTTTTAAACAAACAGTTTGCAGCTTAAAATTACTCAACACAGCAAAATGAGACAAATAATAGTAAACACTATCTTTTTCTGCCTAGATGTACAAAGATGTACAAAACTTGGAGTTGCTCAGTTTGTAGCTTGCATGAGAGGAATGGAGCTCAGAGGAGGACAGAGTAAAACACGGGCATGACCAATCTGGATCACTAAATCAATACTAAATTGATTTAAAATCACTAAATCACTGGATCAATAAAATCACAGAGGAAATTACCCCTGGACCATGAGCAAAGTTTTTTGAGAAGAGAGGAGGTGTTGAGGTTCCAGGAAAGGTCAGTGGAGATGTGGACATCCAGAAACTTGAATCTAGAGACCTGATCTATCTCAGTCCCATTAACAAGGATAGGGGTGTGTTTGTGGCTCCTCGTGGACTTCCGGTAGTCCACAGTCAGTACTTTGGTTTTCTGTGTTAAGGTCGAGGTTGTTATTGGCACACCATGTTAGCAGATGCTGAACCTCTTCCCTGTAGGCTGTCTTGTCCTCATCTCTGATCAGACCAACTAATGTAGTGTCATCTGCGAACTTGATTATGGAGTTGGAGCTGTACACAGGTATGCAGTCGGAGGTGAAGAGGGAGGAGAGGAGAGGACTCAGCATGCAGCCTTGTGTTATGCCGGTGTTTAGGATGATGGTGGAGGAGGAGTTGTGTCCAATTCTAACAGACTGGGACGTGTTGGTCAAAAAGTCCAGAGTCCAGTTGCAGAAAGCGGGGCTGATACCAAGATTGGAGAGTTTGGTGATCAGCTTGGATGGAATGACAATATTAAACGCAGAGCTAAAGTCAGTGAAGAGCATCCTCACATAGGAGTTGCTATTTTCCAGATGAGTGAGGGCAGAGTGAAGGGATGAGCTAATGGCTTCCTCTGTTGACCTGTTAGGTGTACTGATGGGGATCCAGTGATGGTTGTAGACAGGCTTTCAGATGAGAAAGGACCAGCATCTCAAAGCCCTTGGCAGTAATGGGGGTAAGAGCAAGTGGATGGAAGTTGTTGAGCGCTGCTGCAGCACTGTGCTTTGGTATTGGCACACTAGTGGCAGTTTTGAAGGAGGTGGGGACAGCTGCTTGGGCAAGCGATAAGGTGAATATATGTGTGAAGACTCTGGCTAGCTGCTCCGCACATGCTCTGAGCACCTGGCCATCGGGGCTGGCAGCCTTGCGTATGTCCACCCGGCTCAGGATGGAGCACACATCTCTGGTTTGAGACCATTCTCGTGCTAAAAGGAGAAGTTTCTCCTATGCTTTAGTTTGTTTAGCAGACTGAAGCTAGTTGTCTTCTAATATCCCCCCATATTTTGCTCCATCCATTCTCCCTTAAATTTTAACAAGAAGTCCAGGCTCTGAGGATGTAAAGTGTCCCCAGAGCATGATACTGACACCACCATATTTCACTATAGGGGTGGTGCTAATGAGGCATGGCCTGTGTTGCACCACACATAGTGCTTTGAAACAAATACCCAAATACTGTATCTCGATCTTGGGGTCTCATCACACCAACAAAAAAATACATCTTCACTGGATCACTCTTGTGCTTTCATATGGCTCTTCTTGAGCAATGGCTTCTTTCTAGCCAAATTCCCATACAGCCCTGGTTGGTTGAATACTTATACAAGCAGTATTTTTCAGTTTTTGATTTTCTTTTAAACATTTGTTGTTCAATAAATAATTTTAACTTTGAAAATTCACTGCAAGAGAGCAAGAGTTTCCAATAAAAATACTGACAGGAAGAATATGTGTATTTATCATTTGTTATTCAGACAAATCTGATGAATTCCGGGGGGAGTTGAATAGAGGAATTGAACATATTCTTTGCACGCTTTGAGGTAGCATCACAAGACACAGTGCTGCACCAAACAACGAACAGCAACTCCAACTTCACCCTCTTGGTAGAAGAATGGGAGGTGAGGCGCACACTAAGGGCCATAAACCCAAGGAAGGCTGCAGGCCCTGATGGCATATCAGGACGTGTGCTGAAGGACTGTGCAGACCAGCTGGCTGGGATCTTCACCAGTATCTTCAATAGGTCACTTTCCCGATCTGCTGTCCCATCCTGTCTGAAATCTTCCATTATAGTCCCTTTGCCCAAAAAACCATCTGCTACCAGACACAAGGACTATCGGCCAGTAGTACTCACCCCAGTGGTGATGAAGTGTTTCGAAAAGCTGGTACGGAAACACATACTTGCATTCCTACCTCCCACCTTTGACTCACATCAGTTTGCCTACAAGGCAAATAGGTCTAAGGAGGATGCCATAGCCACTACTCTACACACTGTGTTAACCCACTTGGAGCAGCAGGGTAACTACGCTCGACTTCTCTTTGTGGACTACTTGGCATTTAACACTATCCTCCCATACAGACTGGTGTGTAAACTGCTGGACCTGGGTCTGCCTTACTCCACATGTCTTTGGATTAAAGACTTCCTGTCAGGACGCCCACAGAGGGTTAAAGTAGGCCTTTCCACAGCCATTAGCCTCAGCACCGGCTCCCCTCAAGGCTGCGTACTGAGTCCCCTGCTGTATACTCTCTACACACACGACTGCACCCCTGCCCACGTCAGAAATATCATCTTTAAATTTGCATGACACCACTGTAGTGGGACTCATTTCAGGGGGTGATGAGTCTGCCTACCGAGATGAGGTACAGCAGCTGTCAGAGTGGTGCAGAGACAACAACCTGCTCCTGAATACATCAAAGACGAAGGAGTTAGTCATTGACTTCAGGAGAAATAAAACTGACATTCAACCAATACTGATTGGCGGGGATTGTGTGGAGAGGGTCACAGACTTCCGCTTTCTGGGAGTTTTCATTGAGGAAGACCTGACCTGGGGTGTGAACACCACAAAACTGGTGAAGGGGGCACAGCAAAGACTCTACTTCTTGAGGGTCCTCAGGAGGAACAACATCGCCCAGAGTCTGCTGGTGTCCTTCTACCGGTCCACCATTGAGAGTATTCTCACATACTGCTTCTGTGTGTGGTTTCCCAGCTGCACTGCAGCACACAAAAAACAACTACAGAGAGTTGTCAGGTCTGCCAAGAAAATTATCGCGTGCCCTCTCCCTACCCTAGAGGATCTACACAGTTCCCGCTGCCTCAAAAAAGCGCAAAACATAATCAAAGACACATCCCACCCCGGTCACTCTCTGTTCAATCTGTTACCGTCAGGCAGACAGTACAGATCCCTTAAAACGAGGACAAACCGATACAGAAATAGCTTCTACCCTGTAGCTATACAATCTGTAAATGCCAAATGACAGTGTATGTTCATGCCAAACTGTAAAATGTTTTGCATTTGAAATTTGGAATTGAACTGTGCAATTTTCTGAAAGTGCAATATTTCAACTCTGCAATATCTCTTTGTTGGTGCAATATTTTAACTGTGCAATAATCTTTGATGCCATATGTACAATAAGTGCAATATTTTAACTATGCAATATTCTTTGAGGCCATATGTAAAATAAGTGCAATTTTTTAACTGTTCAATATTCTTTTTTTAATTTTATTTATTTTATTTTATTTTATTTTACCTTCTGCACTGAGAGTACTCACTCAATTTCGTTGTACATCCATTGTTACAATGACAATAAAGAATTACTTACTTACTTACTTACTTACTTTTGCAAGCCATGGCAAGTTCAATGAGCACACTGAAAACCTAATTTTCAGTTCTGAATTCAAATTCAGTAGTGAATTTGTATTATAAGACAACACTCTTTACTGACAAAATAGGAAAGTGAATAACCTGCTAAGCTTTCCTGCATACAATTTTTTGATATTACCTAGTGGCTTATTTCCAAAGGACCAGCATCAGCTGTTGAGGTCACAATCCAAGCACTATTACTGAATTGTTGTCTCTGTGCTTCATTCTGAAGCTGGACCATGTCATCGTTGCTTTTGATGATGGCCACCAACATGATGGCCAGGTTGGTGTCATTGTAATGGAATTAAGTGTGAGCATCACTCCATGTTTTCCCCTGCTGGATCAGATAGTATTATGAGAGACAGACAGGAAGAGGGCATGGCTGCGGTGGAGATTTTTTTTATGCAAAAAAGGAAAAAAGTTTTATGCAATGTTAGGTATGTTATAGAAACTCTTTCACTTTATCAATCCTGCTTGCTTTTGCACCATCGTACTGTCTATCCTGATTGGCTCAAAATTGGCAGGAGATTTGTACACAAACATCATATGCCAACTCAGATACGTAAAATGCTTCAGACATGAATGTCCAGCTACCTGGTGATTGACAGGAGCTATAGCTAATTTGGATAGTTGGAATTCTTTTATGCCTCAAGTTGCCAAATTTGAGCTGAAAGCCCTGACACAAAGTTTCACACTAAGGACAATTTGGAAATGCCAATAAGCCTACAACACATGACTTTGGACCAGGGGAGGAAACCCCCAAAGAATGGGGAGAATATGCAAACTCCACACACACAGGGCAGAGGCAGGATTCAAACCACCAACCCTGAAGGTGCGAGGCCACCGTGCACCCCCAAGTATCTAATATTTTATATATAACTTGTTTCCCTTGTTTCCCACTTGTTTCCCTTCTTCTACCCATCCCGAGGCACATAGAGATTGTGCCAGCTCCAGTAGACGAGGCCAACCCTACGAGTCTCCTGAGGCATCCAGAGATGGACCTGCTCCAGCTGGTTTCTGCCTCGTGAGGATTTGGGTATTCAAAGCATCGCTGCCAACCCTATGTGGACTTTGAGGAAGACAACAACCTCCAAATTAATATACACATAAAATTCTACATGACTATACATAAATGCAGAAAGAACATTGTTCATATCTCTTGACTCATCGTGTTGAGACAAGGTTAGTATGTCATGTGACCTACACAAAGCAACATGTAGAATATCGCTTGTATAAAAACACTAAGATAGGAGCGGGAGCTAATGCTTGTATTTATGTTTTGTTAGTGAGTGTAGTTAGATTTGTTTTGTTTTCTTTTTCTTTGTTTAGATTAGCGTTGAATTGGTTGGAGTTAGTATGTGTTTTGTTTTAATAATTTCTTTGCTTTCAGCTCCGCTCACGTCTCACACGGTTGAGTTTTTTTCAATGTATATAATTTGTAAATATCATCTCCCTTACTCTTTGACGTTTCTATCGTCAGTGTAAATTTGAAAAGCAATCAAGTGTTTTGATGGATATAATTCCTCAGTAAAGTTTTTCTGATAAGCATTTTCCAGTTTCTGTTTGATTCATTACTCCACACATCTCATTCCTTTAGTAACAGACAGCCTCCCTGATTCTAAAAACATCTTTAATTCTTTTTTTGTTAATTTATTCTTTGTGTTGACTTCCTACATCCCTAGACGCTAATTTCGACAACAACAGCAGCCAATTAGGAAGTCGTAACAATCACACTCTCCAGTGTCACCCAGATGAGGATGGGTTCCCTTTTGAGTCTGGTTCCTCTCAAGGTTTCTTCCTCATATCATCTAAGGGAGTTTTTCCTTGCCACAGTCGCCTCAGTCGCCTTAGGCTTGCTCACTAGGGATAATTTTGTCTAACATCTTGGACTGTTTGCATGTTTTTGTTTCTGTTTGCATGTTTTTTGTTTCTTATGTTCTGTAAAGCTGCTTTGAGACAATGTTCATTGTTAAAAGTGCTATTCAAATAAAATTGAATTGAATTGAATATGAGTGTATTGATTTTATAAGTATCAGACATTGTGCTTAAATTGAAACATTCTACATAAAGAAAAAGAAGAAGAAGAAGAAGAATTGTTGTCTTTTCTTTTTAATTTTTTTATTAACAAATACCTGATAGACAAATCACGAAAACCCTTCACTTCACTAAATACAAAGGTGTTTAGGGTTAAGCTGCATTTGTGTTACAAAGGAAGCACAATGTGGACATTGTGTGTTTTATTCAATACAATTCAAATTTAATTATATAGTGCTTTTAACAGTGGACATTGTCACAAAGCAGCTTTACAGAAATAAATAAATTCAGGATATAAATTGTAAATGTTTGAATCTATTCCCAATGAGCGAGCCAGAGGTGATGGTGGTGAGGAAAAACTCCCTGAGACGATATGAGGAAGAAACCTTGAGAGGAACCAGACTCAGAAGGGACCCATCCTCATCTGGGTGACACCGGATAGTGCGATTATAAATCATTCCCTTCTATATCTGTGTACTACATGGACAAATAGTGCAAGTGTCCAGGAAATTGATTACAGTTTTCAGATGTTTTGTTGAACCTATCCACTGTCCACTGATGGAGACCTGAGTGCAAAACTGCTCACAGCAACTGCAGCCCCAAAGCCACCACAGTGCAACTGCCCATATGAACCGCAGTCCAAAGCCATCTCCACAGTCCCCAAGCGGCACCATCCCCAGCAATCCAAATGATCCTCAGGCCATCCATGTGGGGCCCCAGCAGCACCAAGCGATCTCCAACCAATGAGAACTCCAACCAGAAGTAGGGCATCAGGATGGATCAGGCAGGTCCCGAGAGCAGAAGAGGTCAGGATCACTGGTATCTCAGGAGTAGAATGTGAGTTTATTGTTCTTATATCAATTGCGTGTTGTTTGTATATCAACTTTACAACACATTCAACTCACCATCGATTGCTTATATGTTGTCATTATATTTATAGCATTGCAGTTCATTTCAATTACATTTAATTTTGCTTGTAAAGCACTTTTAACAATAGACATTATCACAAAGATGTAAATCTAGATCCCTTATGAGCATGCCATGGCCAACAGTGGCAAAGAAAATCTTTCATATCAAACATATCAAACTTCAAACTATCTAACATCAGTTTATTAGTAGTTCTCAATCTAATGTTCATGCTATATTTGGTGTTTTTCTAACCTCTATCCATGAGTCTCTTTTTATCTGAAATCACCTGCTTTTGTAAGGATCTCTGCACAGCCCTGATCTAAAGAACACAAATGTATGCAATATAAGAAATTACCCCACATTTCAATCTGTATAAAACATTTCCTATTATTAAGTGTTAGGAAATAAATGAAGTATTTCAGCAGAGTACTAAACATACCTGTGAAGGAGGTAAATGATTAACGTTGTAGCTATTTTTAACAGTGTCTTTCAGTATTAGTGTCCTTCAGAGATTGTTCGCCGTATATGACTAACTGAGTTGCTATTTGTCTTCTTTTAGGCTTGATGATGTGCATTTCTCTACTTTCCTTAGAAATTTACTTAAATCAAATCAGAGTGGATAGACTGACAGGAAAGGCTTTTTGAGACGACTGTGTTTTATATCCAAATCGGGTGAATGGTATTGGAATTACAGCACTTTATATATGTACACCCCCCCCCCCCCCCCCCCCCCCCCCCCCAAAAAAAAAAAAATTAAGGGTCCAAAAGTAATCTTTCTACATTAAAGAAAGACAACTCTGTTTAAAACTTCTCTTGATTGTTGACGTTGACACAAATAAGCCTGTGAGTCAACGTCAACAATCAAGAGAAGTTTTATACAGAGTAAATACAGAGGGTTTACCACAAGATGTAAAACATTGTTAAGCCTCAAAAACAGGAAGACCAGATTAGTTTGCCAAAAACATCTAAAAATAAAGCCCATACAGTTCTGAAGCATCAGATGGTTCACGCCTGGTTCCCTTGTATTTATTGACGATGTGACTGCTGACAATAGCAGAGGATGAATTCTGAAGTGTACAGGGCGATATTATCTGCTCAGATGCAGCCAAATGCTTCAAACTTCATTGGGCGGAGCTTCACAGTGCAGATGGACAATGACCCAAAGCATACTTTGAAAGCAACCCAAAACCTTTTAAAGGCAAAGAAGTGGAATGAAGTTCATCACCTTACTGTTATTCATTTAAGCATGCATTTCATTTGCTGAAGGCAAAACTGAAGACAAAAACATTACATCTTGGTGTCCTTCAGAGACTTTATGCGGTATCTGACCAACTGAGTTGCTGTTTGTCTTCTTTCAGGTTTGATGACTTATGCAAAGTTACATGTCCATGTTTCCCTACTTTCAATAAAATTTTACTTAAACCAAATTAGATTGGAGGTAGTGTACAACAAAAAATCAAAAAGACATGGGATGTTTATCAAACTGTATTTAGAATATAATTTTAGAGATAAATTGACCTAGATGTACATGACAGTTGTCTATTTATACATGTAATGTAAGGAATATGCCTCACACATGCACCAGTAATGTCATTGCTGCTCTATACATCTACTTAAATGATAAATCTTATTAATTAACCCTTTCCAATTCTGAGTTAATATCATAACTTCATAATTAATTATGAAAAAAGTTAATAAAAGTATAAATTGCCTTGGTTCTAACCAAAAATACACAATGACATTGGTTCTGAATGACTGGAGTTCTAGAACAGTTTAACCTTTCTGTAATATCAAAGTATACTGTATAACCGTGTTCAGTAATTTAGTGAAACATGGGAAAATAGAAGAAACACCAACCAACCTACTTAGGTAATAACTGCTAATTCTACACAGGGGCAGACTAAAGAGGAAATCAAATGTGTGTGTGTGTGTGGGGGGGGGGGGGGGGGGGGGGGGGGGGGGGGGGGGGGGGGGGGGGGGGGGGGGGGGGGGTGAGAGAGAGAGAGGCTGTCTCTTTTTCCTTCCATGGGCTTCCTCATTACCTTTTCACATTTTTAACTCCTCCCTCTCAGGACATGTGGAAATGTATTTTTTTAAAATGAGAAATCCTTGTTCACTAAAGATTCACTCCAATGCAACTTCATTTATTGATGCTGATGCTGCACAGGGCACAACAAACTCATGGCACCTAAATGCTTTAAGTTGTGATGGCATGTACATTAATGCCATCAAGGAGGAGATGAGGAGCAAAAACTCCAAGCACCCTACAATCAACAGCTTGTTAAAGGTATGTGGACACCTGACCAATCACACCCATATGTGCTTGTTAAACATCCTATTATAGATTTAGTCCCCTGTTGCTGTTATAATAACCTCCACTTATCTAGGAAGGTGTTCTATTATATTTTGAAGCATGGGTGTGAGAATTTGTGCCCATTCAGCCACAAGAGCATAAGTGAGGTCAGGCAGTGATGTTGGAAGAGAAAGCTTGGTGCACAGTCAGTGTTCTAACTCATCCCAAAAGTCCTCAGTGGGGTTGAGGTCAGGGCTTTGTGCAGACCACTTGAGTGCTTCCAAACCATCCTTAGCAAAACATGTCTTCATGAAGCTCGCTTTGTGCACAAGGGCATTGTCATGCTGGAACAAGTTTGGGCTAGGCCCCTTAGTTGCCCTTAGTAGTAAAGGAGACTTCTTAATGCAAAAGCATACAAAGACATTCTAGACAATTGTGTGTTTCCAACTTTGTGGCAACAGTGTGGGGAAGGGCCACATATGGGTGTGGTGTCCACATAATATACAAACTCTCAATTAGACATAAGAAGAGCCCTTTTTACTTTTGTCAGTGTTTTACCACCATATGACTATCCTGCTCCAGGCCTGCAAAGCCTCTCTAGCCCTTCATGAGGCCAGCCCCAAAACCTCTCTAGGTTAGCACTATAGCCTCTCTAGCCTTGCATGAGTTAAAGATCAACTCCTCTCCTACGGTCCACAGATGACGTTGCTTCGCCCTCTGGCTCTGCAGAAGTCATTGCTCTGCTGTCTGCCTTCACAAATGACATCTTCACTCCTCCTCCTTACTTCGCCAATAACACATTCAGTCCGTCTGCCACTAACTTTGCTGATGATGTCATCTCTTCACCTCCACGCTTCGCCAACTCTGCAATGGAAATCACTGCTGCTCTGGCTTCCGGGCTTCCGGCTCTGTCAAGGAAGTCATTTTTGCTCCACCTCATCTTGAATCCTTCGCACTAGAAATTCCTCCTCAAGGCCCATGTCAGCCTAAGAGCATTTTGCCAAGAGATCCAGGACCTCTTTACTGACTTTTGGCATTTTGGAAGCCACAACTCTCTGTTATGATTTCCTTCAGAGCATGCTGTTTTTTTCCTTTCCAATGTAGGCAGCCTGTGGTGTTATTATATGTGCCTTTGTTTTCTCTTCTTGTGTTCATCTGTTTTCAGTTTAGTTCCTGAGGGCTTCCAAGTGGCGTAATAGAAAAGCACTTTGCCTATTGTCTGGAGATCAGGAACTCGAATCCCAATGATGCCACAGCCATCCATGGCTGAGAGTCTCAGAGAGCAAAACTGGCCATGCTCTCTGAGTGTAAGGGATGGCATACTCTCTCTCCCCTCTCAATGACAGCAAGACTAGCCAATCATGGGTGTCTGTGAGCTCATGCGTGTTCAAGTGGGGAGATAATGCTATCCTCTGAGTGTGTTATGCCACCCTGTGATGCAGCATGTTGGTTGGCTTCACGTGTCTTGGAGGAGGAATGTAAATACGTCCCTTCACCCCTCTGCATTGGTAGCTGTCATATGACTGGGAGACCTAGCCAGTGGGTAGGAATTGGCCATGACTAAATTAGGAAGAAAATCAGAGAAAAAAGTTTTGTTCCTGATTAGTTTCTCTATTCATACCTTACTGTGTGATTATGTCTTTGTGAAGTCATCCAAGAAGTCATATTACCCCAATCTTACAAATACGTCAGTTAGCAAAGCGTCTCTCAATGACCAGGTCTACCTCTCTCTGTCTGTCTCAGTGAGCTGTGTCGCATGGTCTAGGGCCAGTGTGCAGTAGTGCAGACCGCCTGGGCCACACACACCCCTTTACTCTCCTTCAGCTCATCATGTTCATCTCACCTCTTAGGTTCTTACTAATTTAGCAATAAGTAATCAAGTATTATTATAGTACTTTTTCAGTAATTAATAATCACTATAATAAATAATTATGTTGAATAAAGAGTAACAGTTTAATTAATATGGTTGTTTAATTACAGTTTGGGACATAAGGTTATATATGCCTTGTAGAATCTGCAAAATGTTAATAATTAAATAATAATAATAATAATAATAATAATAATAATAATAATAATGAGAGGGATAAGAGTTCTGCCCTGAATAAGCGATTTCACACAGCAGATGTTTACATATCGTCCACAAGACACAATAATAACTGAATTTACACAAATGAACCAGTTCAGAAGTTTCCATACGCTTGATTCTTAATACTGTGTGTGTTACCTGATGATCAGTTTTTATGTTTTGTGATAGTTGTTCATGAGTCCCTTGTTTGTCCTGAGCAGTTAAACTGCACACTGTTCTTCAGAAAAATCCTCCAGGTCCTGCACCTTCTCTGCTTTTCCAGCATCTTCTGCATATTTGACTCCTTTCCAACAGCGGCTATATGATGTTGAGGTCCATGTTTTCACGCTGAGGACAGCTGAGGGACTTGAACACGACTATTACAAAAGCTGCAAACATTCATTGATGCTCAAGAAGGCAACACGATACATTAAGAGCCTGGGGGGTGTAAACTTTTGAACAGGCTGTAAATTGTTATTATTTAGTTTATTTTTTTCATTTAGTACTGCCCTTCAAAAGCTACATAAGATATTTACATGTTTCCCAGAAGACAAAATAACAAATTACACCGATCATCCTGTTCAAAATTTGTAAGGAAGAAAGGAAGCAAGGAGTCTTCTTTCATAAACGTTTAAAAACAAAAACATTCTTCTTACATACCATGACCAAACTGTTTTTCATGAAATCTGTTTAGTGTTAGGCTACATAAAGTAATGGATTGTCCCATACTTGTCCCTGTGCAAGTTGCTGCTATAGAAATTATAATGTATTAGAATGTATAATATAAATTTGTGATTTGCAGCTGCACTACTGTTAGAGCTGCTATTATAGAACATTATTCAACACCTTCTGACCAATCACAATCAAGAATTCAAGAGCAACATGGTATAAGTCAAAGTATAAGTCAAATTAACAACTGTCTTTATCTATACTTTTTAAAAATGCTGTTTGGTTTTATGGTGGTCATCTGCCTGTGTGTACTGATAAATTAATAACCTATTAACATATATTAGCATAAAGTAGTCTAAGGCCTGGTTTATACTTCTGTGTTAACATGTATTTGCATGTTTGTGTGGCAAACAGAGACGTGGAAGCTTGCATCCCGCTAAAGGGCTAACTGCATATCATGTGTATCTGTGGTGGCTTTGATGGTCAATAACATTTTCCTTTACCACATCTGGTACCTTCCATCTTCTATAACCATTCTGCTGCTCCCCAGCCCCTTTCTGAAATAGTACAAATCTTATACAAAAGAGCTTGTGATAGCAACAGATGTAAAACTTGTAAAAATGTCAGATAAGACATATTCACACTGTTAGTTATTCATTCTATTACTGAAGATCCTTTCAACAAATCTAGCACTGCTTGACTACATAGTATACAACTGTGGATGAGTAATGAATCATAATCGCACTATCAGTTGCACCCAGATGAGGATGGGTTCCCTTTCGAGTCTGGTTCCTCTCAAGGTTCTTCTTCATATCATCTCAGGGAGTTTTTCCTCACCGCCATCACCTCTGGCTTCTCATCAGGGATAAATTTAAATCTATATCCAGATTTCTGTAAAGCTGCTTTGTGACAATGTCCATTGTTATAAATAAAATTGACTTTGAATTGAATTGAATTTTGAACATAAAATCGACCTCCTAGACAAATTATTTACACAGTACAACTGTCAATACATGAAATTAATTACATCAATATTTCACTTTTCTTTGGTTGTCCATTTGGTTAATGCTAGTCATTTTGTTTAGTAATGTTTTGAAAATTTCTTTAATTAGTTAAATTTTCTTTTAATCTAGCCTGTGTTTTCATTTGTGCAGATGTTTCAATTTTGCTTTTTTGTTTGTTTGTTTGTTTGTTTCATATGTATTTCCTCTCATGTGTAGTAGATGTACAATTTTTCTAGTTGCCACTAGATGGCGATGCATAATTTTAGTTTGTCAAGTTCATTTGATGGGAAATGTATGGGATGTAAAAATGGAGGTGATGGTGGAAATGCAGAAATTTGATGACTGTAAAAATTTAGAATGTGTACAGTACATAGAAGTCAGTGTGTGAATGTAATTATGTAATTATAATTAATCTGCATTACATTATGACTGAGGATATTCTTTCTTTATTTATTTACATTTGTTTTTAAAGTAATTTAGTAAAATCATTCACTATATGATCAGATTTCTCTGTATGGATGCATTTTACCCAACAACTGTGGCATCGCCCAACACAAAAGTTATGTTTACTGCAGCTAATATGTGGTATATTGTGTGTACATATTTACAGTTTTATGGAGATGTGGGAATGTTTAAGAGAAATGTCTCAACACTTTGTGTTCATTAAATCCCATCTGTTTTTCATTTGTTCACTTCTATAGAAACTGAGCTGTGGAATAAAGCTTCATATTAAGTGGCTTCATATCCACTTAACATGATTAACATGTGGAGAATCATCAAGATGGACTACAGAGGCACAGAACATGGTGACACTAACATTTCATTTTCACACTGAACAACCTGAAGCCCTGCTTTATTTTACTACATAAAAGATCATCTTAACTTAGTACATCACCAACAACCCACCACAATATTAGCCAGCAAGTAAGCTGTATATTTAGGAGTGAATCTTAGCCATGAAACATGACAATTTCATCACCATAAATCAATCAAACGCATGTCCATTTTGCCATTTAATGTTTTACTCTGTGTGGCTTTATACATGCAGCCCCAGCCCTAGATTTAATGAACAATTAATATTATTAAGGTGGAATTAGGACTGTCTTTTTTTTTTTTTTTTTTTTTTTTTTTTTTTGTCTTTATAAAAATAAGAACTGCAAGCAGCTTCTTTATCCTTCAGGTTAATTAACCAGAGGTTAATAAATTCTTCATAAAATACAGGACACAAAATTCTCTTTCATTGTCTCTTTTACTTTATTTAATGCTGCATAATGTTAATAAACTAATGACAATAAATGACTTTATGGCTTAAAATTTACTGATTCTAAACAAAGCCCACATTTAAATAAGTTGCAAAATCAGAGGATTAATGGAACTGAAATTTTCTATATCAGTCCTAAAAGCAGTAAAATAAAGAAGTAGAGAGGTCTGTCAGAGCTACTAAAGTTTTCAGTTCCTACATGGACCTGGACCATGCAGATGTAGGGTCTGAATTTGTCATCAGCAGCATGAATCCATGTTCCCAACTTGCCAAGTGTTAATAACTCAGGCTGGTGGTGGTGAAATGGTGTGGGGAATGTTTTCTTGGCACACTTTGGGCCCCTTACAATCAGTCAAGCATTGTTGTTGACCATGTTCATCCACTTATGGCCACAATTATCCATCTTATAATGGCTACTTCCAACATGATAATGCACCATGTCACAAAGCACAAGTATTCTGGTCCCATGCCCATCACCTTGAACATGAGTTCAGTCTACTTCAGTGGCCTCTTCATAGCTCTGCTTCAGTCACCAGATCTAAATCCAATAGAACACCTTTGGGATGTTTTAGAATGAGGGATTTAGAGCATGAATGTGCAGCTGTATGTACAGTAATTATGTGACTCAATCATGTCAACATGGATCAGAATCTCAAAGGACTCTTTCTAACACCTTGTGGAATCCATGCCACAAAGAGTTAAGGCTCTTCTGAGAGCAAAGGTGGGCCCGACCCAGTATTAATATGGTGTTCCTAATAAAATGACTGAATCCTGAATGGCTGAGTGATAGTCACCTAGATAATTTATAAACAAACATGTTTTACTCATGGTGACAGGATGTGAGAAGTTACCATTTTTCCATTTATACCGTTTACAGTTCTAGTTTTACAGTATTTTAATTTCAGCTACACAAAGAAAGAAATTAGAATTAATAATTTAACTATGAATAAAATTAAATGCCCCAAATGTACACAACACAACACATCATGTGCTCTTATGTTTGTAGTATTCAATCAGAGAATTGTTATTACTAACTAGTATTACTATTTTAATTTTTATTTTCAATCATCACTGATGTTCAGTGGATACAAGTTTTCCTAATAGTCACATGTTAAATATGCTAAAAACATTAAACTGTTTATAATGTGAAGTAAACAACAGAAAAATCATACAAGCCAATAAACTATTTGTTAAACCAATAACTGGAAATGCATTAGTAAATAAGGGAGTTCAGCTTAACACTACTGTATCCTCTGTTAAGTAGTTAGACGGCCACAGCTGATAATTTAAATTTACCTTTAAATTAATTTTAAATTATGAGTCTTACTCTGTAAGACTCATAGCTCTGCTGGTGGTAATGTTTTGTCTTACATCAGGCCTAAACGCAGCTGTCAGGTCTACCCCAGTACCGACCACGAACTCCGATTCCCAGAATCCACTACTGCCTACTAACATGGCCACCCCGGACTACACATCCCATAACACACGCACCTCGTCACGTTCCCAGTCACCGGACTTCTGATAATGCACCCCTGTCTTCAATCACACCCAGCACTATAACTAGGACTCTCAAACGTACACTCTACATGATGTAATGCTCAGCGTGTACTTCCCTGATTTTACCAAGCTGTTTACACGGTGTTGTGATATTCTGGTTTTTGATCTTGTTCTGCTTCCTGGTTTTTGTATTTTGGATTGTCCCTGATATCGTCGTTTGCTAATTGCCTGACCTCAGCCTGTTTACTGTTTGTCTCCGACTCACATTTTGGTTTAACTGCAATCGCATCCTCCTCAGCCTCTACACGACAGCAGCAATAGTGTTCCAGAGTACAATAAAAACCGTGAACAAAAATATGCAAAAAAAAAAAAAAAATTATCTCACATGTAAGGCTAAATAAAACATTCTCCCTTATTAGGTGGTAGGAGATAACTGAAGTATTGCAGTAGAATAATACATACCCAAAACATGAAGGAGGTAAAACAACACATGTTTTTACATCTGTGTGTCCTTCTGAAACATTCTGCAGTATCTGATAAGTTGCTGTTTCTCTTCTTTTCGTCTTGATGACATGCAAATCACCATGTCCTTTCCCTGTGTGGAGAAATCTAAAATACATAGATTGATAGGTTAATTTTTGTATAAAAAGCTAGGCCCCCCCAAATATATTGATTTTTCTTTGTAATGTCTGTTCAATAGTGATTAATTGTTTTATGTATGTTAAAATATTCAGTACACGCACACATTTCTTGCATACTCACAGCTAGGCAATGGGTGTCCAGTGGGTGGCGGTA
>CM040465.1:25912989-25923461 GCA_022758105.1 Pangasianodon gigas
TGGAACACCGACTGCACCCCAGACCTCCTCGACATCCCAACATCAGCGCCTGACCTCACTAATGCTCTTGTAGCTGAATGAACACAAATCCCCACAGCCACGCTCCAACATCTAGTGGAAAGCTTCCCAGAAGAGTGGAGCTTATTATAACAGCAAACACAGGGGAATAAATCTGGAATGAGACGTTCAACAAGCACATGTGTGTGATGGTCAGGGGTGCACATACTTTTGGCCATATATTTTATGTTAGTTGTGACTTTTTTATAGCTTGCTAGATGACAAACAAATGTTGCTTAGCTGTGTGCCTTGTGTGTGTGTGTGTGTGTGTGTATGTGTGTGTGTGTGTGTGTGTGTAGCTGTGTTCTGTTTTGTGTTCAGTGCATTGGGTATAACTGCAGGAGCGCACAGACTCTGGAGTCACAGATCATATAAAGCCTCACTGCCTTTACGAATCTTCCTCGCTGTCGGTAACTCCATGGCCTTCCAGGTAACACACACACACACACACACACAAACATAAAAACACATGCTTTAAACCCCAACCGTTTTGTCGGAAAGGTTCACAGGGCATCTTGTTGACACTAAACGTGTCAGGACTGGGATCCCTCAGGACACAACAAAGAGGTTTTTACTTTCGTGCTGTTACATGTGAGCGAAACAGACAGATATAGATCATGTTCATTAGCATTAAACAATTGTGTAACCATGAAGATCAACATGGACATTAACATGAACATTAAAATGACCATTAAAATGAATGTGTGGCTACACTGATCCATTTACAGTGTTCATTCATCCTTACTAACTGCCTGGTCAGAGTTGCAGTGGTTTAAATTAGGCTACTAGTTAGATTATTTTGGGATGTAGAACCAACTAACTTTGAAAATAATGGGCAGATACAAATAAATAAAAAATAACTGTGCAGATGGGATTTTAAAAAATTCCTGCACACATGTAGTTTTGACTGATTAAAAAAAGGAAAAACGTTAAACCATGCCCACTTCAGGTTTAAATCTAAATATGTCATGCGTTTTGGTTACATGCTAATTACTTCTGCAACAATGTAACTATTTAATAACTCATTAATACATTTGATAGAAATGTACAGTAGAATGTATAATGTACTTTTTTTTGTCCGTTTATCAGAATGATATTTTTGAGTGGTCTCGAGACCATCGTGCCCATCATAAGTACTCAGAGACGGACGCAGACCCCCATAATGCCTCTCGGGGATTCTTCTTTGCTCATATTGGCTGGCTGCTCGTGAGGAAACACCCCAGTGTCATTGAGAATGGACAAAAACTGGAGCTCAGTGACCTGAAGAAAGACAAAGTTGTCATGTTCCAGAGAAGGTGAGACCAATGACGGTATATATGAGTGGACAACATGGTGTGATTTACTGCCATTGTGTGGTTTAGAAGCCTTTTTTTTGAAATTTGAAATGTGAGTCATCTTGTGAAAATTGGAGCCAGAGTCTAAATTTTCATCTTGTGAAAATTGGAGCCATTGCCCGCCCATATTGGTGATGAAAACTTTTGATATTGCCTGTATTGGTGATGATTACTTGTTCATATTGGGAATGCGGACGGTCCGTCAGACGTGGATTATAATAGGGGCTAGATGGGGCTGAAGCTCTAGGGCCTGAGCTCGGAGGGGGGTCCCTGGTTGGCCTGTCGTTCGTGTCAGTTGCATGATTGACAAGTAAGAAGTAGATTAATTATAGCACGAGAAAGCGGGAATACAACAAAGAACCATGTAGTGTCTACATACTGACATTGATCTGCTTTCTAAGCATAACGAGGTTTTTGAATAATTTCAGGCAGTCTGCAAAATATTTTTCCAAATGTGGATATAGCCTTACCAATGCATCAGGTTAGTGCTCCTTTACTAAACTGCCTTCCATTTTTAAAAAAAATTGCTTATGATCTAGAATAGAATAGAATGCTTTTATTGTCATTGAACAGCAGTACAATTAAATTTACTATTGGACAGGAGAGACTGCGCCACGTGATGTGCATGTTCTTGGAATGCATAATGGTTAGAGATATGAAGATTTTGCCTCTCATAAGGCCAGGACTTGTTTCATTTTTTTGCACTATCTAGCATTCACAGCAGATCTGTACCTGCAGCATTGTGCATGCAGCAATATGCAGGGCTCTTTCATCTCACAAACTCATGTTAAAATCAACATCTATCTGCTGCGCTTGATAAGATTCAGACCCTCGTCTAAAAACCATTTAGAAACGCGTCTGGTGTTGGCAGTGGCTGGGAATTCATTTTAAGAGGAATGAGGAAATATACTAAATAAAATGACTGTGTAATCTGCACTGTTCAGTTGAGAAGTGTGACATGCTCAATATGGAGTGGATGCCACATAGCAATAGGAGTGGTTATGGCATGAATTTGTTGTTTTAATCATTCAGTGCACAAGCTTTTGTCAACCAATTTTACACTAAAATAAAATAAAGTCTGTGTACCATCCACAGTATTCTCATGGTGATCTTTAGGCTATCCATGTGGGCCATCCTCAGCAGCAGTAAGAGATTTTCAGGTGAAAGAGGCTCCAAGCAGAAGTAGGGCATCAGGATGGATCAGGCAGGTCTGGAGAGCAGAAGAGGTCATGATCACTCGTCGAGAGAGAGGACAGAGGCAGAGAGACAGAGGCAGAGAGACAGAGGCAGAGAGACAGAGGGAGTGGGGGGTGGATTTGTGTGGGGGTTAGAACATAGATTATTTGTTATGCTCCTCTCTTGTAACTTATAACTATCTTTGAGAACCTGTGCTTGCCTAAGACCCTAAGATTACCTGCTATGTCCGGCGCCCTGGCTCCCGGTATACACCTAACTAAAGCTGCTGGTGCCCCTAAAGGCCTAGCTAATTTCACGTGCCACAAGATAGAGTCACCTATAACCAGAGCTCTTTCAGGTTTCTCAGCGGGTGCTTCACTGAGGAGAGCAAACCTGTTGGACACGTGAAGCGGAGAGGAGTGGTGCTCCCGTGGGCGAGCCTTAGTGTTAGCTTTGGCATTGCAATTATGCCACCAAGTCGTCACCCATTCACCCCGCTGTGAGGGCTCTAATGCCGGAGTTGGGGGATTACTAACTCCGCCTAAGGCATCCAGACTTTCCCCTACAGAAACTACACTGCTCTCACTCTCACTAACCCTCTCTAGAGTCTGGATGTGCACCTCTAATGCTGCAATCTTCTCCTTCAGAGAGCTGACTAACAATAATGTCATAAAGCAAGCTACTACTAACTACAGAGGAAGAATGACTAAACATCCTGCACTTGACACACTGAACAAGCTGAATATTTGCCATGATGAATGTTTAACGTACCTTAGTCGAAGCTTTTTGGAGATGATTTTAGGCAGATCCGACGTGGATGGCCTCCTTTTGCTGTCTTTAGATGAAAAAACAAAAGCATTCTTAGAGAAAATGAAAATGCATCAGTAGGGGAAAGGTAAAAGTACAACTGAAAACGATAGTGCAAAGTTATTGATGAAAAATAAAATGGTATAGTTTAAACTCTGACGCAGATGAGAAACTCCCAGCAAATTATTTGAAAGCCTTGTTAGTGAACGTTATTTGAAAACAATGTTGGTAATAGCAGAACGTGATATCTCATTTACACCGGTCAGCCATAACATTAAAACCACTTGCCTAATATTGTGTAGGTTTCCCTTGTGCTGCCAAAACAGCTCAGACACGTCGAGGCATGGACTCCACAAGACCTCTGAAGGTGTGCTGTGGTATCTGGCACCAAGTCGTTAGCAGCAGATCCTTTAAGTCCTGTAAGTTGTGAGGTGGAGCGTCCATGGATCGGACTTGTTTGTGCAGCACGTCCCACAGATGCTCGATCGGATAGAGATCTGGGGAATTTGGAGGCCAAGTCAACACCTTGAACTCTTTGTCATGTTCTTCAAACCATTCCTGAACAGTGACATGGGCTGGCCGCCTCAGACGAAGGTCTATAGTGTTCAAAGGCCAAAACACCTGATGACTCTGAGGTACACTACTGATGATGTGTCCTAAAATATATTAGTCAGATGGACCTTTAAAAAAAATGCATAATACTAAAAAGACTAACACTCACAATTTATATTCCAGCTAAATGCTAGAGACAAACAAGATTTGCATATACCTAAAAATCAAAAGACAAAATCAAATCAAAAGGAAGGATGGGTAGGTGAGCAGTAATATGCCCACACAGGCATAGGGGGTTGACCTGCTCGGTCTAGTGGCTCATCCTCACTCTGCTCTCCTTCCCAAGGCATCGTAAACTAATCAATGTTTAAAACAAAGCATAAAAAAGGTGTTACAAGTGTGGAGGTAAGTAGTAGTATTTGAAAACCTCTGGTGAGAGACTGCAGTGTCCCTAAATGCATAAATAAGTGAAACGAGCATCCAAACTTGGTTGGTGTCCTGTAGCCTATATTTTTATAATACTGCTACCTGTGCATGTGTGTCTGAAATTTTAGCATTATGAATAACATAAGCTACCAAGGGAGGAATGGTGGATGGAAAGAAGGATAGACAGATAAATATAGTAATGAAGGGTTGGAAGGATGATTGGGGTGGACATGGGTGAGGAGGGAATGGGTGGCTGGAGAGAGATCGATGGATGGGGAGGGGAGATGGTGGATGGAAGGATATATGATGAGATGAAGAAAAGGATGTGGGGATGAAAGGAGAGATGGAGGAGACATGTATAGAGAAGAGATGGATGGAAAGCGGGATAAGGAATGTGTGTATGGATGGAAAGAGCGAGCAGTGGAGGCAGAGAATGATGACCCGAGGGATGTAAGGGATAAAATGTAATGCTTTCTTTCTTACTTTCTGTCTGTCTGTCTTTTCAGGTTCTATAAGTCCTCTGTGGTAGTGATGTGCTTCCTTATCCCAACAATGTTGCCATGGTTCCTATGGACAGAGTCTCTGTGGGTGGGTTTTTTTGTACCTGCCCTCCTCAGGTACACGCTGGTGCTAAACGCCACCTGGTTAGTGAACAGTGCCGCCCACATGTGGGGGAACCGGCCATACGACGTGAACATCAACCCGCGGGAGAACCGCTTTGTCACCTTCAGCGCCATCGGTGTGATTTACTTTCCTGCTCATATACGCTTTATATCTATCTCTCATATACGCTCTATATCTATCTCTCATATACGCTTTATATCTATCTCACATATACGCTGAATATCTGCTGCTCATATATGCTCTATATCTATCTCTCATATACGCTTTATATCTATCTCTCATATATGCTCTATATCTATCTCTCATATACGCTCTATATCTATCTCTCATATACGCTTTATATCTATCTCTCATATACGCTGAATATCTCCTGCTCATATACACTTTATATCTATCTCTCATATACGCTCTATATCTCCTGCTCATATACGCTGAATATCTACTGCTTATATACGCTCTATATCTCCTGCTCATATACGCTCTATATCTCCTGCTCATATACGCTCTATATCTCCTGCTCATATACGCTCTATATCTACTGCTCATATACGCTCTATATCTCCTGCTCATATATGCTCTATATCTCCTGCTCATATACGCTCTATATCTATCTCTCATATACGCTCTATATCTCCTGCTCATATACGCTTTTTATCTATCTCTCATATACGCTCTATATCTCCTGCTTATATACGCTCTATATCTCGTGCTCATATACGCTCTATATCTACTGTTTATATATGCTCTATATCTATCTCTCATATACGCTTTATATCTATCTCTCATATACGCTGAATATCTCCTGCTCATATACGCTTTATATCTACTGCTCATATTCGCTTTTTATCTATCTCTCATATACGCTCTATATCTCCTGCTCATATACGCTGAATATCTACTGCTTATGTACGCTCTATATCTCCTGCTCATATACACTCTATATCTCCTGCTCATATACGCTGAATATCTACTGCTTATATACGCTCTATATCTCCTGCTCATATACGCTCTATATCCACTGCTCATATACGCTCTATATCTCCTGCTCATATACGCTCTATATCTATCTCTCATATACGCTCTATATCTCCTGCTCATATACGCTGAATATCTACTGCTTATATACGCTCTATATCTCCTGCTCATATACGCTCTATATCTACTGCTCATATACGCTCTATATCTCCTGCTCATATACGCTGAATATCTACTGCTTATATACGCTCTATATCTCGTGCTCATATACGCTGTATATCTACTGTTTATATATGCTGTATATCTATCTCTCATATGATGTCACATTTTCACAGACAGATTGCATGTTTAGGTCTGGTGTTATTCTTTAAACTTGTAGATCAGTAATGACTCTGTGTGTACTGTTCTTCTCATGAATTTTCTCATTAATATAAATGATCAATTATTCATTTTTCAGGTGAAGGATATCATAACTACCACCACACCTTTCCATATGACTATGCTACCAGTGAGTTTGGCTGCAAGCTGAACCTCACCACCTGCTTCATCGACCTCATGTGTGTTCTGGGTCTGGCTAAAGACCGCCGCCGTGTCCCCACTGAGCTCGTCATGGCCCGCGCCAAACGCACCGGGGACGGGAGCCACAAGAATGGATAATACAGTAAAAACTTCTCATTAATTTACAATTATTATAAATGCCATGGGAGTGGACATTGTGGGAAATATGTCAAAAAATTGATAATCATTAAAAAGCCCACAGGAGTAGATAACACAATAAATACGTCAAATTAATTAGCAATTATTATAAACATTATAGGAGTGAATAATTCGGTCAACACTTCTAATTGATTAACAACTATTGTAAATGTTCTATAATGGATAATGCAGTATATATGTAAAATAAATAAATGATATCATTTACTATGCATGAGTTCACTCAGCTCCTGATGCTGTTAGAACATTTCCTTCCAGATGATGTGCAAAGGGCAAAAGATAGACAGACAGATCATATGATATATGAATCACGCTCCTCACTTTCCTTTCCTTCTTTTAACTCGATCCCTGTTGTAACTTCCCACATCCATTTTAATTCCACCCCAACTTTAATCTTAACTCTGCCCCATTACAATCCTTTTTTTTATCGTAACTCCGCCCCATTATAACCCCTATTGTGTGTGTGTGTGTGTTAAGGAGGTATATTCATCACTCATATCACTAATATCAGCTGCCTACATTGTTGCTAGAATTAGACGAATGTGGACATGTCAATGGTTTTTCCCCACTTTGAAGCTTGAATGCACAGAGGTTGAAAATGACATAATTCCAAGTTCCAACTTCCCACTGCACTATTACTGAAGTTTATATTTGTGTGTGTGTGTGTCTCAGCTGCAGTGATCTGTCTCTGATCATCTCCGGATGAAGTCAAGACATGGGCGTTGTCACGCTGTACACGCACAAGTGGAGAAGAGTTTAGATCACTTGAGGAGCTTCAAATTCTCACATGCTGAAATAAATGTTTTGTACATTAAATGTAGCAGAACTGAATGTTCCTGTGTGTGTCTGCCTGTGTGTGTGTGTGTGTGTGTGTTTTTGGGTTTTGGGGGGGGTGTGGTGTGTGCATGCAAGGAATTTCTGCACAATCAATAAAAGTTGATAAAACAGTAAAATATCGCAGCAATGAAACTCCTTCATCTCCACTGAACACCAAAATATATTTATTTATCCCACAGTGTTATTGATTCTGATTGGTCAGAAGGTGTTGATTGAATTTTCTATAACAGCAGCTCTGACAGTAGTGCAGCTGCAACTCAAAGGTTTATATTAATGTTTTTGTCCTAATACATCATCATTTCCATAGTAACCACTCGTACAGGGACCTGTAATCAAATTGTTGATGTGGTGAAGTTTTCTGTAACATTGATGGAAGGAGTCTCCAGTGTCAGCGCTTTGTACCAGTCAGAGGTAAAGCTGTAACATTACGTTTTCTGACATTTTCAGGACAGCGGAGTTTACGCTTCTTTGCGGTTTCTCGGTAGCATGACAAGCTGTGGTTTTTTTTGTTTGTTTGTTTGGGGTTTTTTTTGTCTTACTAACTTCGTGAGAGAGAAAAGAGGCTTGGAGCGACTATTTATAGCTGCTATAACGTAAGTCACAACAGGAACTAACTTGTTTCAGCGACTTTCCACAACATTAAATGTAACTACAAATAGATAAAAAAAGTACTATGTAATATTATTTAATTAGTCAAATGTAATTTAAATTTAATAAAAACTTTTCAACTTTTGCAAATTGTCATGATAGAAATAAAACACAGGGATGTGTTTTTATAGGAAAATAATCAGCTTTGGATTATCTGTCACTCAGTATTTAACGATAACAGCAACATAGTGTTTATTACTTTCATAACATGCAAACAGATACATGGGGGTATTCCATGAAGTAAGCTAAAAAAAAAAAATGGAGCTTATTTGAAATAGCTTCGCATGATTTAGCATAACAGGTCAATCCAATCTTGGTGTGTTCCATTAACAAATTTCAAGTGCAACTTATTTCCGCTAATTCAAGCCAGAATTGGCCAATCGAGGCTCACGCACGTGCACATGATATATCCTCCTGAGACCCAGCCTATTCATTTATGTCCTTTGGCGTGCACATTAGGTTTTTACATCCCTCCTTTTCTAATTTCAGTTAGCCATTTAAGTCCTGCTGTACCATGATCATTTACAATGATATCCATTCTTTTTCTTGTTTATTAACACGTCAGGAAATAAAAAAAAAAAAGTCAGAGAGAATTTTACTTAACTATGTCTTAAAATAAAAGCCTGTTTATAGTACTGTTTAAAATAAAAGCATGTTGTAGGAGACAGAACTTTGTACAAAATTATTAAGGGAGATTCAGACTTAGATTTATCAGATGAAGAAAATGCAGAGGAAGAGTTTGAACCTGTTCAGGAAGAGGTAGAGAGCTCTGGAAATGAGACAAGGGGCTCATCAGATGAGTTGACAGACACAGATCAATATATCAAATATCAATATCAAAAAAATCTATATTCTTAAAATAAATTAATGAAAAGTTTTTTATTATATGTACAAAACTTACTAAACTAATTAAAGTTATTTACATTCCTTTGTGTTTTTCCATTTTTTAATAGATTTACACCTGTGTTGCCTCAGCCACCTGATTACCAAGATGACTCTACAACCCATGCAAACTGGAGTCCAATTCAGTACATTTCCCAGTACATTAACAGTAAAGTCTTTGAGGATTTGGCAGCATTTACAAATCAAAGTAAGCTGCAAGTTAGAGGTTTGTCTCTGAACATCACATCGGAGGAAACGAAGGTCTTTTTTGGTACATCAATCTACATCAATCTAATGGCCTGCTTGGGCCATCCAAGAATCAAAATGTTTTGGGCAAAAAAAAAAAAAAAAAAAAAATTCCAATGATAATTCAATTCAGTTTTATTGGTAAAATGCTTTTAACAATGGATATTGTCACAAAGCAGCTTTAAAGAAATATATAAATCCAGGATATCAATTTTAAATATATTAATTTATCCTTAATGAGCAAGCCAGAGGCGACGGTGGTGAGGAAAAACTCCCTGAGACGATATGAGGAAGAAAACTTGAGAGGAACCAGACTCAAAAGGAAACCATCCTCATCTGGGTAACAATGAATAGTGTAATTATAAATAAATCCCTTCTATAATTGTGTGCTACATGGTCAAAAAGTGCAATTGTGTAAACAGGAAATTCATTATAGTTTTCACATGAAGTCTGTTTTGTTGAAGTTATCAACTGTCACTGATGGAGAGTTGAGTGCAAAACTGTTCATGGGAATTGCAATCCTAAAGCTATCATAACAATTGTAGTCCTAAGCCAACGTATCAATTGAAGTTCAAAACCATTTTTATGGTTTCTAAGTGGTATCATCCACAGTAATCTCAATGGTCTTCAGGCTGTCTGTGTCGGGCCATCCTCAGCAGCAGCGAGTGATTTCCAAGTGATGAGAACTCCAACCAGAAGTAGGGCATCAGGATGGATCAGGCAGGTCCAGAGAGCAGAAGGGGTCAGGATCACTGGTATCTCAGGAGTATCATGTGTAGCGAGAGAGAGAGAGAGAGGGAGAGATTATTAGGTATGCTAATTGTCCCATAATGGTTAAGGACAATGTACTTTGTGTGCAGAGTGCAAGCAGGGACTCCGGCAAGACTAGCTGTGACAGCATAACTAAAAGGGAGAGCCAGAAGCTAACACAGACATGAGGGAGTCCTGGGACATAAAGCAGCAGCCACTCCACCGTCGACAAACCTGAGTGAACGCGTGAGAGTGGGGGGGGCGACAGCATCCAAACATCCCAGTTCACCACAACACTCTATGCCTGTGAACCCTCCAGACCTGCCCCTGTACCTAAGAAAAAACTATTCACAAAAGGCTTGACTAAACAAATATGTTTTCAGCCTAGACTTAAACACTGAGACTGTGTCTGAGCCCCGAACACTAAGTGGAAGGCTGTTCCAT
>CM040465.1:25923561-25926061 GCA_022758105.1 Pangasianodon gigas
TGCTAAAATAAGAAATATATTGTCACTACACGATGCAGAAAAATTAGTTCATGCTTTTGTTACCTCTAGGTTGGATTATTGTAATGCCTTACTGTCTGGATGTTCCAGTAGATGCATAAACAAGCTCCAGTTAGTCCAGAATGCAGCAGCAAGAGTCCTTACTAGAATCAGAAGATATGACCACATCACCCCTATCTTACATTTATTAATGTTCTAATTAGTAAATTGCAAAGTATCAGCTTGTTTTCAAGAGTTTATCAAGAGTTTTCTTTAGGGACAATAATGGCATTGTCTACAAGCAATGAGCCAATTAAATTAAATACTGCTTAACTTCATTTATGAGAACATTTTATTCGCTTTTTATTTTTCTCTTTGTAAAGGTAAAGGTTTTATATTTTAAATGTTCTCTAATTGTACTGTATGATTTTAAACATTTTGTTCATGCCTGATGTTCCATTATAAGTCTTGGTTATATTTTTAAATGTTCCATTTGTTATCAAGCAGTGATTAAATGCCATTAGATTTCTAGTGCACACAAATGCTCTCTCTCTCTCTCTCTGTGTCTCTCTGTCTCTGTGTCTCTCTCTCTCTATGTCTGTCCCTCTGTGTGTGTGTGTGTGTGTGTGTGTGTCTCTCTCTATCTCTCTGTCTTTCTCTCTCTGTCTATCTCTCTGTTTCTTAATCTTAAAAAGAAAAGTGTCCAGCAAAAGCAAATGTATCATCTTTGTCGAACTATAACATCAGATCCTATAGAAATAAGGAAGCTGGCGGCAGGATTTTATGCAGATTTATACAGCGCTGAGAGTTGTGAATCTGAAAGTGCTTCTGATTTACTCAGAGAATTACCTCAGCTGGAGGATGAGCAGCGGAGATCTCTGGACAATCCAGTCACATTCCAGGAGCTTACAGAGGCAATGCGACAGCTATCTACTGATTGATCCCCCAGGATTGATGGACTGCCCGCTGAGTTTTATCAGCAATTTTGGAATATATTAGGACTCGACTTATATGAAATACTTCTAGAAAGTATCAAAAATTAGTCACTTCCTACAAGCTGTCACCAAGCGGTCCTTTCCCTGCTTCCGAAGAAAGGGGATCTAGCACTTCTTAAAAATTGGAGACCAGTATCTTTGTTGTGTTCAGACTATAAAATACTTTCAAAGTGTTTAGCAAATAGGCTCAAATGTTGTCTGGATTCATTGGTTCAGAATGACCAGACATACTGTGTTCCTAACAGATCAATCATGGACAGTCTCTTTTTACTAAGGGATGCAATTGACTTTAATCAGCTTAATAATTCCAACCTTGGTATTCTTTCATTGGACGTGTATCTTTTTAATATTTTAAAGCATTTTGAGTATGGCCAGGTTTAGAGTGTCTGTAGCAGCCTATGCTGATGACATCACAGTTTTTATTACAGATCAAAATGACATTACAGCTTTAACAAAAGCTGTCGAACAGTATGAGAAGGCATCATCAGCAAGTGTGAATTGGGGAAAAAGTGAAGGTTTTATTATTGGTCAGTGGGAGGGATTAGGACCTCCACAGCTGCCGGGTGGAGTACTGTGGAGAAGGGAAGGAGGGAAACATTTGCCCGGTTGTCTAAATGGAAATGGCTATTACCACAATTGTCGTACAGAGGAAGAGTTCTGGTTGTAAACAACCTGGCCGCCTCTACCCTGTGGCATAGAACTATAGTCATGGAGCCACCCGATGAACTGATCCGTAAGTTAGAAAGGACAATCGTGGACTTCTTTTGGAGTGGAGAGCACTGGATTTCTGCAGCAGCACTTTATCTTCCTGTCCAGGAAGGAGGACAAGGCTTAATGGATGTTAGGTGCCAGATTCATGCTTTCAGAATATAAACATTACAGAGAATATTGTACAATAAGGACCTGGCTTGGATTCTGCAGCAGGCAGGTGATCTCGGATTGGACAGACATCTCTTTTTAATAAAATTGGGGGAGGTTAGTTTGTCTGAGTTTACACCCTTTTACCGGTCAATGCTGCATTCATGGAGAACTGTTTTTAGAGTGGAAAGAGAGGTCCATGAACCGGGGCACTGGGTTCCAGAGGAACCACTGATTTTCAAACCAATGAATCAGACCAGGCTTCTGTCCTCTATGAGTGTTTGTGCACGCCTACAGAGAAAAGGTGTTGTGAAGCTGGGTCACCTCTTGGGTAGGGATGGATGGAGATCGGTGGAGGCCCTTAAAGAGACATGAGAAGTGAGAAGGAATTTCCAAGAATCAGAGTTTCTCCTGTTATGAATGAGGAGCAAGAAGGTGAAGTTGTGGGTTCAATCCTGTCTTTCAAGACCCCTCAGCTAGAGTATTTAGAATCTACATCCAAGAAAATAATATATTACAGTCTGGGTTATGCACCAGGAATCTCTTAGAAGGCAAAAAGTTTCTAGGTGGCCAGGAATGTTGGAGCCAGACTTCCTTGTGAGGGACAGGTGGAGAACCCTGTATAAACGTCCTGTAGAGAAGTTATTAGC
>CM040465.1:25928561-25939685 GCA_022758105.1 Pangasianodon gigas
ATATATATATATATATATATATATATATATATATATATCCATCCAGGCTTCTGCTTTACGAAACAAATTTAAACTTTAAAAACACCGATATGACTGAATTGCTTCCGACATTATTGATGACGTATTTCCGCAGGTAGGTTGTGTAGTGCGCATGCGCTTTGCTGAAAGTCGGCGAACATGGCGGCGCTGGTAGGAGGTCGCTGGAGTATCGGCAAAAACAGAGGGCAAATCATTTATAAATTAATTTCCGCAAGAGCAGGTTAGTGTTTCGGTGTTTATGATTATTACTAATTTATTACTGGTAAAAATGTGATGTTTAATGACGTGTTTATATTAAAACACTATGAGCTGTAATATAACCTTAAGCACAACATAACTCTAACCCTAGCAGACTGTAGAATCAGTTTCGCTTATTAATTACAGGACAGGATGAAGAGCAAGTAGAGATAACAACAGCATTTAAAACAACAGCATTTAAAAAGTGTTGAAAAGGTCTGGACTGATTGATTAATGAAGAGGAGCCGAGAACCCTGCGAGGGAAACAATCATTACTGAAACTTTCAATATTTTACTGCAAAAATATGTTTTTTAAATGCAAAATATGTAAAACTGTACTTATACTTTTATCTTAATTGTCACAGTATTACATGCACTGATCAGCCATAACATGAAAACCACTGACAGGTGAAGTGAATATGATTGATTGATTATCTCATCACAGTGGCACCTGTAAAGGGGTGAGTTATCAGGCAGCAAGTGAACAGTCAGTTCTCAAAGCCGACGTGTTGGAAGCAGGAAAAATGGACAAGTGTAAAGATCTGAGCGACTTTGACAACCGGTGAACCGGCGACAGGGTCACTGATGCATGTGGGGAGTGAAGGCCCGTCTGGTCCGATTCCACAGAAGAGCTACTGTAGCACAAACTGCTGAAAAAGTTAATGCTGGCTCTGATAGAAAGGAGACAGAACACACAGTGCAGTGCAGCTTGCTGTGTATGGAGCTGCGTAGCTGCAGAGCGGTCAGAGAGCCCATGCTGACCCTGTCCACCACTGAAAGCTCCTACAATGGGCACGAGAGCATCAGAACTGGACCATGGAGCAATGGAAGAAGGTGGCCTGGTCTGATGAATCACGTTTTTTTTGCATCATGTGGAAGGCCGGGTGCGTGTGTGTCGCTTACCCGGGGAAGAGATGGCACCAGGATGCACTATGGGAAGAAGGCAAGCCAGCGGAGGCAGTGTGATGTTCTGCTGGGAAACCTCGGGTCCTGGCCTTCATGTGGATGTTACTTTGACACGTACCACCTACTTAAACATTGCTGCAGACCAGGTACACCCCTTCATGGTAACGGTATTCCCTAATGGCAGTGACCTCTTTCAGCAGGATAATGCTCCCTGCCACACTGCAGAAACTGTTCAGGAATGGTTTGAGGAACATGTCAAAGAGTTCAAGGTGTTGACTTGGCCTCCAAATTCCCCAGATCTCAATGCGATCGAGCATCTGTGGAATGTGCTGGACAAACAAGTCTGATCCATGGAGGCCCCACCTCACAACTTACAGGACTTAAAGGATCTGCTGCTAACATCTTGGTGCCAGAAACCACACACACCTTCAGAGGTCTTGTGGAGTCCATGCCTCAACGCGTCAGAGCTGTTTTGGCAGCACAAGGGGAACCTACACAATATTAGTCAGGTGGTGTTAATGTTATGGCTGACCGGTGTAAATCTTCTGTAGGTGGAGTACAGTAAACATATTTAGACACATATTTTGAATATGATAAAATGTGTACAATATGTATACGTTTGTTTTCCACTTCATGTAATTATGTTTAAATGCTGTTTATTTATTAAAATAATTTGAAGAAATTTAAATAAGCAGGATTAATACTTAGGGCTGTTTTGTGTGTGTGTGTGTGTGTGTGTGCGCGTGCAGCGTCTGGTCTCTCGCAGGATGTGCTCCCCGGACCGTATCCTCGCACTGCAGAAGAACGAGCTGCTGCTGCAAAGAAATACAACTTGAGACTGGAGGACTACCACCCGTACCCTGATGATGGACACGGGTCAGTTACACACACACACATCACATGTCACTAATTTATTAAGACAAAAAGAATCACACCCACACATGATTAATTTATTAAGGAGGTGGGAATCTCACGCACATGGCCATCGCACACCCAACAAATATCGCTAATTCATTAAGGGAAAAAAGAATCACATGTCACAATCACACACACGTCGCATACAGTCATGGGAAAAAGAAAGGACACCCTGCTTCGATGCTATGTTTTTATTTATTAGGGCCTAAACAATTGTCTGGTCTTTACTAAGTTCTATAAACAACCACATAACCTCAGGTGACAACAAAAAACACAACAGATTTCAATATCTAGTCATTTTTCCCAAAAAGTAAACCAACATTCAGAAACCAGATGGGAAAAAATAAGCACATGTGTGCAGTTGTTAAGAGAGTAATTAGCAGCCAGGTGTTACTAATGAAATGCAAAAGATTAGTTAATCATTAAGAAATGTGACTGCCTCTATAAAAGCAGAACTTTTGGCAGTTTGGTGATCTGGAGCACTCAGGTGTGTGTTTACATCATGCTAAGAAGAAAGGACATCAGCCATGACCTCAGAGAAGCAATTAGAAATTCAACCTTCTACAGTGAGAAGGAAGGTTTACAAATGGAGAGCCTTCAAGACAGTTGCCGATCTTCCCAGGAGTGAGCGTCCCAGCAAATGCAGTCCAAGGTCAGACCGTTTAATGCTCAAAGATATAAAGAAAAACCTAAGAGCTACATCATGTGACCTACAGGCCTCTGTAAACACATTAAATGTTTATGTTCATGACGGCACAATCAGAAAAAGACAGAACAAATATTGCTTTCATGGAAGGGTGGCTAGGAAAAAGCCCCTTCTCTCCAAAAAGAATATGGCAACATGATTTAGGTTTAGGTTTAACACAAAAGTTCTGGAGCAATATTCTTTGGACTGATGAGACCAAGGTGGAGATGTTTGGTCATCATGCAAAGTGCCATGTTTGGAATAACTGAACTGAGAGACTGATGAACTCCTACAGAAAACATTTACTTCAGGTTACTGTTGCTAAACGTGGTTCTACATGTTACTGAATTATAGGGTGTGCTTATTTTTTCCACCTGGTTTCTGAATGTTGGTTTACTTTTTGGAAAAAAATGACTCCAAATTGAAATCTGTTGTGTTTTCTTGCTGTCAGCTGAGGTTATTTGTTTGTTTATAGAAGTTGGTGAGGAACACACGATTGTTATTTAGGCCCTGATACATAAAAACATAGTACTGAAGGAAGGTGCACTTTATTTTCCCCATGACTGTATGCTACACAAAATGAAAGACTGTGTAAAATGCAAAAATGCTTGGAAAAATAGAAACTCTTCTAAATTGTGATAAAACAGAAATGCAGATGTAGGTGGTATATTGAAGCAGTATAACCAGAGGTTGTGTTACAGTAAATCATTATCTGTCATGTTGATGGACAAGGTTGTAACAATTATGTCAAATTCTAATTTTTAACCCTCACCAGGGTTTTTGAGTAGTCAGATTAATTGAAATACTAGAGATGTACGTGCTGTCTCTTAAAATCTTAGAATGCTCACCCTCACCTCGGTAAATTGCACAAAGCCATTTCTTTCTCACAAGCACATTGGTGTGAAATGAAAGAAAGCTCAAGTATGGATGTTTGCATGAATTATTTGTGAACTTATGGACGCTGCAGTGATTGCAAGCTGTATTTGCTGCCATTGTTCATGATCTCTACCTACGCTTCCGTGTTCATAAACACTGAAGTGCACAATTTCTGCCACTGGCAGTGGTGCTAAATGAGTGCATGGGGATGTTTTGCCGGTAAAGCGCTGCTAGAGTGGTTTTGATGTTCCATATCTGTGACAGAAGAAGAATTGAATGGCTTGAATAGATTGAATCCCTTATTTTGTATCTGTCACAATGACAGATGGCTTTCAGAATTTTCCATCAATCCTTTTAAAATTCTGTAAATGACAGGAAATTCTCGGTTAACAGAACTTGAGTATAACCCATCCTTTGTGGCTCATCAGCGCCCCCATGCTGTAGTGTAGTTTGGTGTAGTGTCCCAGCAGTGTGTCTGTAGTTCAGCTTTGTGGTTTCCTCATTAAATAATGAATAAATAAACTTTATTTATATAGCACTTTTCATACATTTAAAATGCAGTTCATGGAGCCTTCAGTGTAAGATGCTGCTTTATTTATTGTTTGTTGTTGTTGCTTTAGCCTTGGCGATTACCCGATGCTGCCGGACCGGTCCCAGCATGAGCGAGACCCCTGGTACCAGTGGGACCATCCAGACCTGCGAAGGAACTGGGGGGAGCCGGTACACACACGCACATGCACACCACACGCTGATTTCGTCTCAGTCTATTCAAGTCAGACAACCCGAAACTAATCATATTGAATCTAAATTTATTCAATCTGAACCAAACTGGATCAGACCTAATCAAATCAGACCTGATCAAAGTGAACCAAAACAAATCATGCCTAATCGAACTGAACTGGATCAGAGCTAATTGAACTGAACCGATCAGACCTGATTGAATTGAATCGGATCAGATATAATCAACCCAAAATGAATCACGCGTAAATGAACTGAACTGAATCATACCTAAATAAACCAAACTGAACCATATCAAACCTAATCAAACTGACCTGGATCAGACCTAATCAAACTGAACTGAACCGGGTCAGACCTAATCAAACTGAAGTGAAAGAAATCACATTAACGTGCAGCATGTATCATGTGTTTGGGACTATGGTAGCTCAGTGGTTAAGGCATTCTACTACTGATCAGAAGTTCATGAGTTCAAATCCCAGCACCGCGAAGCTGCCCCTGCTGGGCCCTTGAGCAAGGCCCTTAACCCTTAACTGTTTAGTTGTATAAATGAGATAAATGTAAAATGTAACGTCCTTTGACTTCTGTAAATCACTCTGGATACCGGCGTCTGCAATGTAAATGTGTCCAGACCAGACCTAATCAAACTAAACTAAATCAAATCTGATTTCCAGCACAGGTGTGTGACTGATGGTGGCTTTAAGAGCCTCAATGTTTCTGTAGCTTAGCAATGACTCCATGAGCTGACCTGTGTGTGTGTGTGTGTGTGTGTGTGTATAGATTCACTATGACTTTGACATGTACATCAGGAACAGAGTGGACACGTCCCCCAGCCCTGTCGACTGGTCTACCATGTGCAAGCGCTTCTTTGGCTTCTTCACCTTCATGATGGTCATGTTTGGCCTGGGGGAGGTGTTCCCTGCCTACCAACCTGTAGTAAGTCTCGCACACACATACACACACTACAGGACTTGGGGAGGTGTTACCCACCTCACAACCTTTAGTGAGTTACACACATGCATTTTAACAATTAATTTATATCCACTCAGAAAAGCAGTAATACAGGACATACAGTACATAATAAAGGTACAGAATACAGAAAAATTCATCATCCACCAGTTAAATAAATATGTATCGAGATTATCAAGGGTATAAGTAGCAGGCTGGTGACACTGAACAGTATTTTGCTAGCAGACTAGCTCTCTTTTTATGCACCCCCCAGCTGTAAGCCCCTAATGACTAGTCTATGGACATGTCCTAGGCTGCCGTATATGAAGAGCAAAAAATAGCCAAGCTTTGAGATGTTATATACACCCCCCCCCCCCCCCCACACACCACAGGTCTCTCATCTTTGAACAAACAATCAGCATAATTGTACATATATATATATACGCTCACCGTCCAGTTTAATAGGAACACCTATACACCTGCTCATTTATGCAGTCATCCAATCTGTCACAATTCATAAAATCATGCAGATGCAGGTCAAGAGCTTCAGTTAATGTTCACATCAAACATCAGAATGAAGAAAAAGTGTGATCTCTTTGATGTTAACCGTGGCATGGTTGTTGGTACCAGATGGGCTGGTTTGAGTTTTTCATAAGCCGCTGATCTCCTGGGATTTTCACACACGACAGTCTCTAGAGTTTACACAGAATGGTGCGAAACACAAAAAACACTGAGTGAGCGACAGTTCTGTGGGTGGAAATGCCTTGTTGATAAGAGAGATCCGAGGAAAATGGCCAGATTGGTTCGAGCTGCCAGGGAGGATAGTAACTCAGATAATCACTCTTAATAGTCTGATAGGAAAACACTCCAGAGGGTGGTGAAGAATGCCCAGCGAGTCACAGGCACCAGCCTCCCTAATATTAATATCATCTACACGGAACGGTGTACAAGGAAGGCCCGACGCATCTGGGCAGATTCCACTGTTCACACAAACTGTTCATCTTGCTCCCCTCAGGGAAAAGACTGTGCAGCATTTGAGCCAAAGCCTCGAGACTCACGAATAGCTACTTTCCACAAGCTACAAGACTTCTAAACAGGTCCTCCTCTAAGTTTAAACCTTCACATACCTTGTCATAGTGAGTCTTATGGCACCACAAACACTGTATTTGCACTATGATTTGCACTACATATTTGCATGTGTGTGTGTATATAATATATATACACTCAGAAGAAGTCCTTACTCAGAAGAAACTGTATTTTGTTTGATCCTCAGCTTTATGTTGAATTAGAATGACAATAAACTTGTTTGCTTGCTTACTTAACAACCGTGGTGTGCAGAAAAGCATCTCAGCATGCACGAAACATCGAACCTTGAGGTGGATGGGCTACAACAATAACTCAGTTGGGAGAGCGTTAGACTGAAGATTGAAGGTCCCTGGTTCAATCCCAGGTTTCGGAAGCTGTTATCACCATACATCTTTAAAACTATAAAATTCTGTACGTGAATAAAAGAATTTCACTGTGCTGTAATGTATATGTGACAAAGAAAGGCTGCTTCTTCTAACAGCAGAAGATCACAACAGGTTCCACTCCTGTCAGCCAAGAACAGGAATCTGAGGCTATCATGATCACAGACTCACCTACACTGAGCAGTTGAAGACTGGTGAAAGACCAGGTGATATTTCTTTTTTTTTCCCTAATCTTCAACTGTCCAGTTTGGGTCCTGATTCTTGGGTCCAGATTCCTGTTCTTGGCTGACAGGAGTGGAACCCCGTGTGGTCTTCTGCTGTTGTAGCCCATCCACCTTAAGTTTTGATGTGTTGTGTGTTCAGAGATGCTTTTCTGCTCACCATGGTTGTAAAGAGTGCTTATTTGAGTTACTATAGACTTCCTATCAGCTCCTGTCTCCTCTGATCTCTCATCAACAAGGTGTTTCAGCCTGCAGACCCTCTACTCACATGAGTTTTTGTTTTTGTTTTTTCGCACCATTTTCTGTAAATGCTAGATACTACTGTGTGTGAGAATCCTAGGGGATCAACAGTTTCTGAAATACGCAAACCAGCCCAACAACCAACACCCTGGCACCAACAACCATACCACAGTTGAAGTCAGAGAGATCACACTATCTCTTCATTCTGATGTTTGGTGTGAACATTAACTGAAGCTCTTGACCTGCATCTGCATGATTTTATGCATTGTACTGTCCTTAGAGACAGAGAGAGAGAGACACACACACACATAACTAAATAATCATTAGCGGGATTGGGAATTGTTAAAATTCTGCATGGTTGGTTGTGTGATTGTGTGTTTGTGTGTGAGAGAGAGATTATTTTGAAGATTATGTTGATTTGTTAGGGATATGTGTAAAAGGATTTTTTTTTTTGTTAGGTGTGTGTGAATGATTATGTTGATTGTTAGTTGTGTGTATTAGATGAAAGTGTGGTGGTTTTTTGTGTGCAGGCCCCAAAGCAGTATCCCTACAACAACCTTTATCTGGAATATGGTGGCGATCCAGAGAAGCAGTCAGAACCTGTTAAACATTACGAGATCTAAGACATTATCCTGTGTGTTTTACTTCTGTGTATGTGTGTAATAAAGTCAAAGCTGAAACTTTTCCACTTTACTGTCTTGCTTTCTTTAATATGAAAACAGTGATGTCACTCAAATCTTTTACTGATTTTTATACAGTAAATTTTAATATTATCTTCAGTCTTTCAGTCTAGAAGCTGTTTAAATGAAAAAGGGTGCAGTAGCTGTTGTGGCCTGATGAATGTTAGTGAGTCTATTTATTTATTTATCTTTTTTTTGAGTTGGTGCAACATTCAGCTAGAATTTGTAGTGACTATTTTGGTGTTTCACCTGCTGTTCCAAGTAATAAATAATTGTATCCAAATTATGTGAAACTGAGACTCTCAGTTGCTTGATGGCATTTATGTCCATGGTTTCAACTGTCAATGTGGTAAAATAATTTTGATTATATTATCCCTGATTTCAGTCTCACAACATGCTGTAAGTTTATTTTGGGGTCATATATGTTGTGATTACAGGAGCCATCTAAAGATGTCAGTTGCCATGAGTTGAAAACTATGCAAATTGCTCAGTTCATTGGCTCTTTATTTGAATTAAAATAAGGACGTTTTCTGATTGAACTGCACTTATGCTTGAATTTTCTGCTGAACAAAAACCAGTTCAGTGACACATTCCCCTATTCTGCTCATTGTCCTCTATAACATTAAAAGAGCAAACTGATTGATCAAATTTCATTCAATTTATACTTTTTTTCTCTTTTCAATGCAATACATTTTCAAAGTTGTCTTTCATTTATCTTAAGTAAATGAATTTGCTGTGAACAATCAAGTGTGAAAAGCTTGAAACAGACTTTTATTTTATTTTTTATTTATAAATGGTAAAAAATAGTATTTCTTGGAATTATTTAATGTAATTATCTCCTAAAGTACATGTTGACTGTAGAAGGTCATGCCTGTTTATGCGGTTGTGTTAGTTAACCCTAACCGTAATCCGGAGAACCGGGAGAATTACGTGTGGGCCACGGCTTCGCAACAATAAAATTTATGTTAGCATTATGATTTAAGAACTAATTGTTGTAGCTTAAGCTGCTGGCAGCTGCTGTCTGTGCCACATACTCACATAAACAAAAGTGTGTGAACACACAATGCTAGCCTATCGATCACGCCCCTGCCTCCCTATACAGGAGGCAGTGAAACAATGAGAGTGGCTTTCCGAGATCCCTGATTGGTCAACTGATTCCCGGCTGGTCACATGACAAATGTACAGGTTTACAGTTAGAGCAGAGAGCCATCTTGGCCTTTAATCAATATGGATAGCAAAAAAGAAAAGGGGGAGCAGAAAAGGCTAGATTAAAGAAGAGAAAGGTGTTAGAGGAAGACGCAAGTAATTTTCCCATCTTACAGGTAGTTTGCAACAGCAACAAGCCCAGACGATAGTGCAGCTGCTGAGACAGGTATCTATGGCGCACACAGTGTAGCACTGCATAATACACACTACTCTAGCAATGAATGTTGTGTGATCATCTCAGTGCAAATAATATAAATGCAAATTACCTACAGAGAAAAAGCCACAGTAGATACTCTACTGCTTTAAATCATGAGAAGGTTATAGCTTGATAAGCTACAATTTCTAGGTAGCCCATCTTTCCTTCACATTCAAGCTACATTCAGTTTAGTGTTTATTAATTTTAGTCTCAAGGAATTTTCAAAGCATTGCTGTGATATTTATGAATGACTGATTTGTTAGTTTCAAAAATTTTATGTAGCTATCTAAGTGTGAAAGATATTTGCTCTTTCTGTAGTCTTTGAGAAGCCCTATTCATCTTTGGGACTCATATTTGGTTTGGATTCATTGGCCTTTGGCTTGAGACTTTTATTTTGACATTTGCCCCCGGTCACCTGATGAGTTAATATGGTGTCTTCCATATGCTCAGGTAGACTCTCAGTCAGTGGAAGATGCTGGAGTTTTGTACCACTTCTATTCAATTCTTCTGTTGCTCTTTAATTTGTTATTGTTTGCTTACTACATTGGAACCCCCTTTTTTGTTTGGAATTTTGATCCTTTGAGCAATTTGAACTATTAGATTTGGATTTCTCTGTGTATTGCCTGCCTGCCTACCTGCCTATCCCTTTGCTTGCCTGCCTGCCTGCCTGCTTGCCCCTCTCACACTATGATTGAACACAGGTATGACTCACTAGTAGACAGGATCTCAACAGTGGATTTAACTCTTTGACCACTACATTAAGTACAAAACTTGTCTTTTGGAGTGCTTCTGAAACTGGACTCTGGAAATGGAATTATTTGTTTGAATGAAACTGGAGGTTGGGTTTGAATTAGGATTGCTTGATCTGTTGTAATCTCCCTTTAATCACATCGATGCATTTGGAAGTGTTGAATATCTGCTGAATTGTGAGCAAACACTTTATTTTGAATTTACTATTGGAGTGTCTTTTATGTGTTGGTGTGGTTTGCCTGCACTGGTTTCAAAGTAAACTCAATTGTGTTCCAACTGAAGTTTGTGAAAAACATTTCAAACAGAAAGTGCTGATTCTCCCACTGAGGCTGCCGATACAGCCGCCATGATGGAGGACACATTACAACCTGCAGAGGGAAATTGAGTGTTTGCACATGAAGACTAAATGAGTTAAAAGAACTAATGGACAAAAGGTAATGCTGTTGTTGTGAACAAAGGTGTTAAAAATATAATTTGTGCATTGAATGAATTTGATGAAGCTCATGTGTCTGTTCAACAAATGTTAAGTAATTATGAAAGAGAAGATGATCATTTTTACTGGTATGTGCCAAAAAGGAATACCTATTCTTCATTTCTTAAGGAAGTGGAAATATGGAAAGCCAATTAACCTGATCCACAAGAAATGATTACACCCCTTGACAGTGTTTGAAATGTATCTAGGAAGTCAAATAAATTAAAATGTTCTTCTAAATCTGGTGCATCTTCTGTATCATCAGCAAACATAAAAGCTGAAGCACTGCTATAGCTCTGGTAACTACTGGGCTTTTCAATTGCCACTGTTGACTTTCAGTTGGATTTTGTTTAGTTTAAGGTGTTATGGGAGGGAGAGCAGAGTGAGGGCGAGCCACTAGACTGAGCAGGTCAACCCCCTATGTCTGTATGGACATATTTCTGCTCACCTACCCATCCTTTCTACCATCATTTGATGAATCTAAGGCTGGGCAGGTGTGAGAAAAAGGAGTGTAAGTGGTAAGTGTTAGGGTGAGGTGTTAGGTTTAGG
>CM040466.1:6499-18204 GCA_022758105.1 Pangasianodon gigas
CCCACTCAGTCAGCTCCCAGCTCCAACCCCAGCACATCTGCACACACTCTGAGCTCCTCACCATGGAGGTGTAGGTGTAGCAGGCGTAAAGCTCCAGGTTGATCATCTTGTTGATGGCGGCCTCGCAGTCGCGGTGGTAGTTCTGACGGATCTGAGAAGTCTCCATTTCGGCTGGTTTTATCGTTTTCTTATCAAAACGTACAAAAATAGAAGTCTAGATGATAAAAATACGTCGTAGTCTGGAATGTTTGAGTGGGAGGAAGAAGTTGTTCCGTTCAATCACTGTTGAAGCAAGAACTCCTGCTGAAGATCCCGAGTCTGAGGCGCAAGCGGCTCGCGCGCGGTATTTATTATCGCTGCAGCTGGGAAAAAAAGGCGCTGCGGCCAACCAATCACATAGCGACTTTAATGCGGAAGTGGGCGGACCCAAATAAAGGGCCAATCACAAAGCATCATCCTTGTCTCGTGGAAGACAAAGGGGTTATTAAAGGTTACCTTTAAAAACGTATTTCTCTAAAAAAAAAAAGTTAAACCTTGTTAAAAACACATCTATATTTGTAAAATATCTAAAATGGAAAATATCTCAGATGTAGTTTCTGCATGGCCTCATTTTCATAGAGTTTATCACAGAAAGCGAAAAAGGACGGACTGTGACGCAGCTGTTTTTACCTGGACACGTGACCAGAGAGAGAGAGAGAGAGAGAGAGAGAGAGAGAGAGAGAGAGATTTGTACTTTTGTTTCTGTTTATTTCTGCAGTTATTTTTCTAATTTGTTCCCAAAGTCTGTATCCAAGCTTCAGCAATACAAATGTTCATATTTATCACACCAATAAAGCAACCTTTGGACTTTGACTCTGAGACACACAGAGACACACACACACACACACACACACACACACACACACACACACACACACACACACACACACACACACACACACACACACACACACACACACACACACACACACACACACACACACACACACACACACACACACAGAATTCAAATTCAAATTCTTTAAACCCTTGAGAACAGTTTAACCCCACACTGATACTTTAATAATTATACATACTTTATATCATTATACACTTATATAATGATAGTTATATGCAAAGTCTCAGAATTACATTAAGGTTGTTTTTTTTTTTTTTGTTATTAATCCATTTTAGAGTCTCACATGATTTTCCACACAGTCCATAAAAATCTCACACGCATCCACTTTTAATCATTAACCTGCTCTGTGAACTTTGTCTTCTATAATCTGCTCTCAGTGAAAGATCTCTGGCCTTGTTTGCAGAGAAAAACAGATAAACTAAAAGCTTACATGTCCAGATTAGAGTTCACATTTTCCATAAACTATTATAAATTAAATGTGCACACACACACACACACACAAACACACAGCATCTCCCAGTAGCTACCATTCATGGTGTGTATCTAACCTCCCAAATGCCATAAATATAATCTTTTTTTATTTCATCTATTTTTTTTTATCTACTTTTGTTCTGATTGTGTAATCCACTGTAGAAAAATGCTTATTCTGTATATATTGCATGACAAATGAATAAATATCCCTTTTCCATTAACCAGTTCAATTTAAGAGAGTTAAATCAGTGTAAAATCTGATTATGGCCAGAATTCTAACCCTGTATGAAGGTTCAGCTGGAATCTGATCTGAGCTGAAAAGTGCCGTGTCACTGTGACTCAGCATCTCCTGTTTACCTCCTGACTGCGTATCACACGGTGTTTCATAATGGTTTTCACTCTAACGCAAATCACAAGGGGAAGACAACAGTCGCTTACAGCAGCAGAAAACTGAGGCGTGACCATTATAATGTGATTTAACTGCAATTCACTCACAGTATTTTATTCACTAATCCATTTTAACTCAATACCTTTTAAACATGGATTCCAAGCAACTTCAAGACACCAGAGAAAATGAATGAGGCTGAGCTTTAATCACATAATTTTGGACTAAACAAGGAAGTTAAATTTAAGAGTTAAAGTTCTGTGAATGTGAACTCAAACCAACACAAATTCAACAAACACTTGTGCAATATTTTGGTTTTTGGGTAGAAAATGTCAGAGCTATAAACACACTTTCTCACCGAGTTACAGTGTTCAGCATTAAAATTCTGAAAACAACTGAAAATCTTTACAGACTTTGTAATGTACATTTAATGTTTCTCAGCTTAAAAGAGAAATAGATTTTTTTCTTAATTAATTGAATTCCTTTCTGGGATTAAAAAAAATTGCTGAAGTCAGCGTTTTCCAGAGACTCTTACCTGAGAAAGTGAAATTATGCCATGTCACTGTGATTCAGCAGTTCAGTGATCTCCTTTAACACTACATTTATTATGAAAAAGTAACTATTGTTTTAATTTGAACTGAAATCTGACACCAGTTAAGACAAGACTGAAATCATGTTTCAGCCCTAAAGATCTGTTTAAAGACTTAACTCTTAACGGGTAAAAGGTGCAGTCTGTAAATTCTAACCGTGTTTATAGACCTGTAATGTTAATAATGTTAATAATTTTTAAACTACTTTGGAAAAACTTAAAAACTTGAAAAAAATATAAAACCTGAAGTAAAACTCAGTTCCTTTCTTTCAGGACTGCATTTTTTTGAGGGGTATGATGGGGAGTGCCCTAAACATTACTCTCTGCCACTTTAAAAAATGTTTTTAAATGAAATGATCCAGTTTGTTCAAGCAGTTATAACTCTATATAATAAACTTTAAAGTAAAGTAGAGTGCACTACAGTAAAGTACCACACTTATAGAAGTCTCTATCAGATACACATCCTCATGCTGGTTCGCAGGTCAGGGACTAAGAGCACCAGTCTAAAAATCCTGTTGATCCTGAAGATTACTAAAGCATGAAAAAACTCAAGACAAGGATTATTTTTTTGTTTTAGTTTTTAGTTAATTTATTGTTATAGGTCCTTGAGGAAGAACATTTAGTAGTGTGAGTGGTGCTGTGTCCTTTTCCACTGTGTGTAATAATCTCACAGGACCACTTCATAGATCAGACACTGCTGTCGGTCGGTGTGTGGTTTGGGACGAGACCCACACCCGAGAGAACGGCTTCTTGCTGTTATGATCCATCACTGCACTGTGCATTTCCTCTGTGCGTTATCACAAACTCTCCGGCTCAAAGACTTTTTAAGGGGAAACGCTTCTCTGATGCCTGCGGCTCTCTGTGAAGTTGTACCACAAATTTGTTGGAAAGTCTTTGGCTACAGTACTTTCACGTGTGGTGGTGTGTGTCTGCTTTTTCAGATTAACCTGAAAAGGTGTGTAACTCTGCATTCAGTCAAAAAGCTTACATCAGTCGCATCCTTAATGCAAACTGGGAAAAGAATGTCACAGCAGCTTTAATGGAAATGAATAATTTAATGATGGAGTAGAATGACATTATTAGAACGTTACAGCTTTCTCAGTTTTTATAAGATTCTCACAGCAGGTTAAATACTGTGTGGATTGGTTTCAATTACAAAATCTATGAACATAGTAAAAGCAGTACAGAAACTTTTTCATTTCCTCTCAAAACTGTTTCTGTTCATTAATCAGACGGTGACAATAAAGATCTGGAAAAATCTACAGCAGTAATCATGAACAGTGAAACCTGAGTCTGGCCTGTTGTGTAATATCATATGATTTATTTAAATTTAAACTTTACAGAAGATGTAATAATGTAATATAAGAAAGTCAGAATAGAAACACTAATGGTAAGAATTTAATTAATTCGTAATTAATTTGCACTAATTATATTAAACGTAGACTTAAAGCTTTTTCTTCAGTCTCAGGTCTACAGTTATTTAAGTGTTACAGATGTGTTACTGGACAAATAAATAAAATTACAGCTGCACATTTTTATTCTGGAATGTCTGAAGTGCAAATCATATGCTGAAGTTCCCATGGGATAAATGAGAGGATAAATGATTTTATATATTTGTGGCCAAAAGGTTTTAACAAAATGTGACAGAGTTTTGCAACAAAATTTACTGAAAAAACTTTCACTTGAACATTTTGTCCTCAAAAAGCTGAATCAGCTCTGTTTCTCTGTGATTTATATAAAACTCAGAACTCGACCTTCCAAACTCTCAATGAGAAAATTCTGATTTAATAATCCACTATATTTACTCGAATATGTTTCTAACCCCGATTTATTTTATTTCTTAATTCTAAAGATGCATTAACAGTAAACACACACACTGCTCATTTCTCTCTGACTGTGTGTGTGTGTGTGTCTAAGCGGTGGGGATCCACACACTCTTCCACACCACACACTCTCTCCACATCTCCTCCTGCATTGAGAAACTCGGCTCGGTCCAGAATTTTCTTACATCTTCATCCTCCTCTTCCTCACAGTGCAGCCACAGACGCTTCAGAGGACTGCAGTGCTGCAGGAACTGACGGCCCTGTACACACACACACACACACACACGATTTAGAACACAACATCATTTTATAATAATCACCACAAACATCTTTTCATCAGTCCACATGGACATGTTCCAAACCACACACCATATTCACTATTATTCCCTACTGCCTATTATTTACTCACTATTCCCTATTCAGTACACATTATTCACTCTTTAGTACACATTATAACACACAGCCCTGTTATAGCCCCAGCTATTTTTTTTTTCAGTTCCATCTCAGTAAATGATAACCATCAGTTTTTCTCTTCAGCGTTTCTTTTTTCCTGAAGTGACAAAAACACTGAGAAGCAGCGACGCACTTTCCCGCTCTACTGCGTTCTGTACAGCGCCGTGTAAAAGTAAAACATCTGAATAAACTTTTTGAATGTTCTGAATGTATTTTAAAGTGCAGAAGTAGATTTTATATGACTAATGCCACTTTGCTTTTTATATTTTATATAAAAGTTTTATGCAGGTCTTTTATGAAGACTTTATAAAACTTCAGAATTTCAGGATGTAACTGGAGATAAAGCTGACCAATGAACAGCACATCGCATCAGACTGACCTCCGCGCTGCCCCAGTACCACACGGCCTGGATCTCATTGTGATTGGCCAAAGCCTGAGTCAGCTGATCCTTTCCACCACTGATGACACTGACCACGCCCGCAGGAATGTCAGACGCCTGGAGAACCTGTGAAGACAGAAAACCTGTTTACTTCTAATGAAAGTCTAACAGCAGCTTTTCCATCTCCATCGTTAAATATATATTTAAACTACACACTAATAAACACAGATTCAAAAATGCACGAGTGCTGTTATACTGAATATCGGCACGTCTGTGATTCAGCTGTAGACACGAGGCCGCAGGCCGATATTGCTTTTATACAACAGTTTTATAAACAAGAAATTATTATCGAGTAACTGACACTTCAGAAACAATACGGCCAAATATTTTGTTTATTTTTGCTCCACACTCAAGAAGCCACAGTCACTGACTGCTGCTCGTTGGACCCACAGTGATTTGTTCATTCCTGTTACAGACGCAAACTGAAACTGGCTTATCTTCTTCATTTCCATCTTCATCTCACAAGTGTTCATATTTTACTTCAAAAGTTATATTCATGAAAAATGTATTGTCCCCTCATGGTAGTAGTAACGGTTTAAATGTAATGGACTGATGCTAGAATTGGAAATGTACGTAATGAACACAGACGAATGGAGTGATTCACACAGTGAAAGCTACCTGCGCTGTTACACTAAATATCAGCACACAGGGAACGCTGCTTGACCGAACAAATTAGTGGAACACAACTAACTGTTGTATAAAAGTAAAATATCTATCAAAAAACCAACAAGACTTCCTGTATCATGTGTCCGTATCTTGAAAAGAAATTTTAAATTTCAGTTTTATTCTAAAATGGATGTGAAACAGACAGAATAATCTGTTCACACCTAAATAAAGTGTTTAGTTGGAATGTAAAATCACCGGAATGAAATCGAGAGCTGGAAGAGGAAACTTCTCGCTTGGCACCATGACGACGGCGTTGCCCACAGAAACAGTTGCCCCCAGAACGGATACCATGGAGAGAAGAGGCTTAGTGTCAGGCAGGACCACACCCACAACTCCTAAAGCCTCTGGGGTTGAGAGGGCGGAGCCAGTGTGAGGGAGGAGCTGTGAGAAATTTACACGTAAATACAGGACAGAATCGGAGCTTTAACTGAGAGAAATGGACGAAAACATGTCTCTTACTGGCATGTGTCCATTCTGCTTATCACACCGTGCGGCCCAATCAGAAAGCCTGGAGATACTAAGCTCCACCTCCTGAGCTGCCTCCTCCATAGAGAGACAGGTCTGATTGTGGATTGACGTGGCCATGTCCTGCTTTCTTTTGTCCAGACTGTTAGCGAGGGAGTAGAGGGCGAGAGCTCGAGCCGCCGGGCTTTTCTTCATCCATCTGTCATCAAAACGATACCAGTCACGTAACGTTCAGTTTAATATCCTCTGTAACTGCTCTGTGTGTTTAGTATCACAGACGGAAGTGAGTTTGAAGTCGTACCCCGGCTGGACCTTCAGCGCGGCGTCCACCGCATTACGGACATCCTTCCTACCACCATCAGGACAGTGAGCCAAAACAGCGCCCCCTGGAGCCTGCACTGCCCTACTGCAGCCTGATTCAGCTTTACACACCTTCCCCCCTACCAAGTGAGTGCAGGAGCGAGAGACACTGAGAGACAGAGAGAGAGAGAGAGAGAGAGAGAGATATGGGGAGAGGGAGAGAGAGAGAGAGAGAGATATGGGGAGAGGGAGAGAGAGAGAGATATGGGGAGAGGGAGAGAGAGAGAGAGAGAGATATGGGGAGAGAGAGAGAGAGATATGGGGAGAGGGAGAGAGAGAGAATTTCAGTATTACAGGTCAGTATTAGAAGAGCACCAGTTCATTAAGTTCATTACAGGTTGGCTGTAAATAAAATGTCCACAGCGTCTCTTTAACCCAAACGCAGTGGATCAGACGAGACGTGTTCAGCGTGTGAAGTTTAATTTTTAGATTTGAACTGGAGCTCTGAGGCTAATGCAGCTAACGAAAAGTAACGAAAGCTTATAGCTCCAGTTTAGCATCATACACACTCCATGTCTAAATCATCACACAGTACCTCTGGGTTCGGGTCAGAGTGGACTCTTCTGCAATGATTTAGACAGCAATTAAAGTTTTTTTTTTGTTTTTGATGAAAGTCTAAAAATACTTGAAGCCAAAATTCCTGAATGTGTTGATCATATTTCAGTGTAAGTGTTTTTATAGTGTTTATAAGTGTTAGTGTTCAAACACACACACACCTGGACGGATCAGAACCATCCGGCACCAGGAACCTGGATGCTGCAGTACCAAACTTGGTGTAGTCCAGAGAGATGGGTTCAGAGCGGGGCAGAGGCACAGACGCACTCAGGAACTGATACAGACCCTACAGTACAACAACCAGGCTGTTATCTCACTACGGTCCATAAGTATTGGCATCCTTCATGAAAATGAGCCAGTATTATTAAAAAAAAAAAAAAAAACACACATTATAATTAAAAACACCTTTTAATTACACAGAAACACAAAGAGATTAACTTATACTCTAATTCTTGTAAGAACATTTAAAAAATTATCATAATTCAAATACATATGGCAAAATTAATGCTACCTTTAAAGAATAATTAAAATAATTATTTTAATTATTTAAAATAATTTAAAGTATAAAAATAAAAAATCACAAACTGTCATTAAAAAAATCATAATTTTTTTTAAAATTGCTGAGTCTCCAGAAATTGTTGTTAATGAAATTACACACATGTAAAGCTTTCATCATCATCCATCACCTGCACAAATCAAATAATGGACATAAATAAATAAATAAATAAATAAATAAATAAATAAATAGATAGATAGATAGATAGATAGTCATAAAAACCATTAACACAATTTTAAAAGTTTGGAACAGTTGAACATTTATTAATTGGACCCTGGCCTCGCTGCACACAGAATATGTGGAACTTTTTGTTCTTTCAAAATAATAATGAGCTCAAACAGACATCAGCACTGAAATGCTTAAAGAAGTGTTTACAGTGTTTAGTATTTACAGTGTTTAGTATTTACAGTGTTTAATATTTAATTTCTCTAGTGTTCAAAATAAAAAATAATCATCTTTACCTCTCGACCTCCGTCAGTGCAGGTTCCACTTTCTCTCCGTCCGGACTGTGGGAGCGAAGGATCTGTCACAGAGTGAGTGTTCACACACACTGAACCCACACACAGACTACACACACACACACACACACACACACACACACACACACACACACAGCCAGTAAGACTTTAAAACTTATGGTTAAAATAATAAGAATGATGGAAATAAAAAGACAACGGTATGTAAACAGATCTGTTATTAATGAAATTTAAGTGATAATGAAACTTTCAAAATCCAAAAATTTCTGGATCACTCTTGTTATACAATCTGGACCTGTATCCAGAATCTAAACACAAAAGGGGCGGAGCTATAATTAATATATTATCACTAAAGGCCTGCAAACGTGCACAAGCGACCAACGACCGCAGCATTCACGTGACAGCCGTCTTTCATACACGTATAAAGCAAATACAATTGAGCTTTAAGTGTCTTCAAGCATCAGCAGTGAGCGAAAATCAGCAACAACTGAAACACACTTTATATACACTCACGGTCACTTTATTAGGAACACCTGTACACCAGCACATTCATGCAGTTATCTGATCAGCCAGTCACATGGCTGCAGCACAATGTATAAACTCATGCAGATGGAGGTCAAGAGATTCAGTAAATGTTCACATCAAACATCAGGATGAAGAAAAAGTCTGATCTCTGTGACTTTAACCATGGCATGGGTGCTGGTGCCAGATGGGCTGGTTTGAGTTTTTCAGAAACTGCTGATCTCCTGGGACTTTAACACACAACAGTCTCTAGTGCCCGGTGAGTACACACACACACACACACACACACACACACTGTACCTCTTTGCAGTCTCCAAAGCCAGTGTCAGATCTTCAGTCCAGATGGAAGCAGCTCGACCATGAGGTCTGCAGTTTCCTTTAAACATTCAGAGCTTCTGTTATATTCCACTGATACGACACAATAAAACACAATCCAGCTGAAAATCACTGAAATCCTGAAATACCGAACACCAAAAGTGCACTGAGTCTGACAGGAAATACATTTAAGCCACCGAAGATATAAAAAAGTGCTATATAAATTAAACTTTGACTATTATTATTATTATTATTATTATTATTATTATTATTATTATAAATTGCTGTCCCACACACTGCTAACTGTACAGAGTGAGATATGATGAAGATGAGGTCATTTTACCCAAAGCCACTCCCTCTGCAGCGCTCCTGAAGGACAGCAGGGGCACGACGGGGCCGGGCGGAGGAGACACCACCGAGGAGCAGGGGGGAGCCACGTTACACACCACTGTGGGGGGATACACACATCCAGAGGAGGGTGGAGGACAGGACTGGATCAACTACAACACACATACAAACACCTTTACATGAGAAGTTGCCATAAGAACCAGTCAGCAGTTCTGAGCTGTAACGGCTGTAATGGAGGAATAAAAGCGAAGTGCTGAAGCTCTAAACACACTTTCTGTAATCGCTAGCACAGTATCAAACTTTCATTACAGTAAAGACATTTTCACATGATTTTTTTCCAGACCGGGAATCGTTTGAGTAAACAACAAAAATGTATCCCATAATTCAGTGCGTTTGTGATGTTTAATCCCACACTCTCATTTCTGCTTAATTGTGAAATACACCAGGGAAAAAACACACAATTCCACACAAACAGTAATTCTGTATTTAATGTGTAGAGAATAAAACAATTTGCTCTAGACAGTGAGACAGATGTGTTATTGTTACAGATGTGTTAGCATTAATGTGACATTCAAACATCGATCCGACATACAGAACGCAGTGAACTCACCAGTAACGTTCCTGTGTGTGTGTGTGTGTGTGTGTGAGAGAGAGAGAGAGAGAGAGAACACAGAGAGCTTTACATCTGTGTGATTAGTGTGTGTGTGTGTGTGTGTGTGTGTGAGAGAGAGAGAGAGAGAGAACACAGAGAGCTTTACATCTGTGTGATTAGTGTGTGTGTGTGTGTGTGTGTGTGAGAGAGAGAGAGAGAGAGAAAACACAGAGAGCTTTACATCTGTGTGATTAGTGTGTGTGTGTGTGAGAGAGAGAGAGAGACAGAGAGAGAGAACACAGAGAGCTTTACATCTGTGTGATTAGTGTGTGTGTGTGTGTGTGTAAAACTGTAATGAATTGAACCAGAGGGGAAAATTCTCCACTGAATGTGTGTTTTCCTTTGATGGATCTGAAACCACGTTGGATCAATCGGTCAGTGTGTGTAGTGAGGGAACAGAACAGGCTTTCACTGTGTCCCAGTGACTCACCGTCGCCCCCTGCTGTTCCGCCTCCCGCACTGCAGCGTCCACTCGCCCTCTCTCACACTCATCACTCACACGAACGCACTTCATTCCAGCCATCCTGAACTTCAGCTTCTCCACCACGGCATCATACACCGACTCCTGCACACACACCACCCACCTCCACTGAGAGAGACAGACAGAGAGAAAGACAGAACCAGTTATGGTGTAGAGTTTAATCCGGAAACCAAAACTAAGTTTAGTGAAAAAGTCAAGGTCAGTGTTCAGCTACGTTTCCATGGTTACAGTGATACCACTTTAGGATTGTGGGAAGTGCAGTTCTTCACAAGGACTACAGTAATTAAACAGAGAGACAGACAGACAGAAAAACAAACAGAGAATGAGAGAGACAGACAGAAAGACAGATAGTTTGTATCCTTATACTTTACCTCAGTACAGTTTTTGAAAGCCGCGTCCATCAGTCCGTCCACAGCGCTGTCCACGTCTGCAGTCTCAAAGATGATGAATGGACACACAGAGCAGACAGACAGGGAGAGAGAGACAGGAATGCCCCGCCCAGCCATCTGTTTCACCAGCAGCTCTCCATCCTGAAACACGGATTTCATACATTCAGCACATTTAGTACACAGTTTCTCACAGTCAGTACAAGAAGGACGCAGACCTGAACAGGAGTCAGTACCTCAAGAGGTGTACACCTGACGTGTGTGTGTGTATGTGTGTATGAGAGAGAGAGAGAGAGAAATCTCATTACATTTCCTATAGAGTCCTTTCACAAATCGCTTGTCTAAGGCAGAAACTGTAGTGCAGGGGTGCCACTTGCCTGGTGGTTACTGTAAAACCCCGTGTACACACACACACACACACACAGTGTTAGAGGAACAGTGTTAGTGAGCGTGTTTGTTTGCAGAGAGCATGAAGTGTTGTGAATTGCGAACACCCGCGAGTGAGTAGGACTGAATCGAGTGTAGAGAGAAACTTCCACTCACAAGTAACAGATTTACAAGTTCGCAAATCACAACAACTCACACTCTCCGTTAACTAACACTGTTCCTCTAACGCTGCCCCTCTAACGCTGCCCCTCTAACGCCGCTCCTCTAACGCAGTTCCTCTAACGCTGCCCCCTTATGCTGTCCCTCTAACTCTGTCCCTCTAACTCTGCCCCTCTAACGCTGTCCCTCTAACGCTGTCCCTCTAACGCCGCTCCTCTAACACCGCTCCTCTAACTCTGTCCCTCTAACGCTGTCCCTCTAACGCTGCCCCTCTAACGCTGCCCCTCTAACGCCGCTCCTCTAACTCTGTCCCTCTAAC
>CM040466.1:30373-40423 GCA_022758105.1 Pangasianodon gigas
TGCTGTAGCCGTCACTATTCGAGGTACCAACAAATAGCCTGCACCTTTTGATCTGAGTAGGCGTGGCGGGTCATAAAAGACCAAAAGTTCGCTCAGGTACTGTGGCGCGAGACCATTTAGTGCTTTATAGGTCAATAGTAGTATTTTATAATCAATACGAAATTTGATTGGGAGCCAATGCAGTGTGGATAAGATAGGGGTGATGTGGTCATATCTTCTGGTTCTGGTAAGGATTCTTGCTGCTGCATTCTGGACTAACTGGAGCTTGTTTATGCATCTACTGGAGCATCCAGACAGTACGGCATTACAATAATCCAACCTAGAGGTAACAAAAGCATGAACTAATTTTTCAGCATCGTGTAGTGACAATATATTTCTTATTTTAGCAATATTTCTGAGATGAAAGAAAGCGATCCTAGTTATATTATCTACATGAGCTTCAAAAGAAAGACTAGAGTCGATAATGATCAATATGTAAAATCTACATAAGGCCATAATCATCTTTTAAAGTGTAGATTCATGACACAAAATCCCAGTTAAGTCCATTTCAGTTGCAGGTTGTAACACTATACAACATGGAGAAGTCCAGTGGGATGAAAACTTATGCACAGCACTGTGTGTGTTTCGTGTCTCTGCAGAAGGTGCAGATTCTGATCACGGTGTATGATTACGATAAACTGGGCAGTAATGATGCCATCGGGAAGTGCTGGATTGGATACGGGGCCAGTGGAGTCGGACTGCGGCAGTGGTCAGACATGCTCGCCAACCCGAGACGCCCCATCGCCCAGTGGCACACACTGCTGCCCGAGGAGGAAGTGGACGCTGCACTGAAGGCACCAATCCGCTAATTTTACACAGACACACACACACCTGAAGTAATTTATGCACTTCATACCTGTGTCTAGTCATTAAATGTTTTATTTTGTTGTAATGCTTCATTTCCCTGTACAGTGAAACCCCCCTTCCACACACAGTCTTTTTATGATGTAATTAGAGCACATCCATGTGTGTGTCAGTGTTGTATATAACTGTCATATATTTGTGTTTTTTTCTGTTAATTTTCTGTTAATTTTGTTGTTATTCAGTTTTACACTGAGATGCTTTCATTATCATTATTTACATTAAAACACCCAAACCTCAGCTTTAATAAACTATGAATAACATGAAGTAACACAGTAAATATAAATCTAAACACACCTTTGTGTGTGACCTCACTGAGAGAGAGGGTATAGAGGATATGACCTCACTGAGAGAGACCAGGTATAGAGGATATGACCTCACTGAGAGAGCAGGTATAGAGGATATGACCTCAGTGAGAGAGAGGGTATAGAGGATATGACCTCACTGAGAGAGACCAGGTATAGAGGGAGAACAGAAGGGGACCCAGCATTGAACCTTGTAGGACACCAGTGGAGAGTCTGCAAGGAACAGATGTGGATCTCCTCCACTTCACCTGATATGATCCTCCCTCCAGGTAGGAAACAATCCACCACCAAGCTGTGATAATAACGCCAAGACTCATGAGGATGGACAGGACGGTCTTGTGGTTAACCGTGTTAAAGGCTGCTGAAAGGTCGACGTGGATGATGACTGATGACAGTTTGGCCGATCCAGTGGCATCAAGCTTCTCAAGCTTCTTTTCTGTGGACTGAGCTGCTTTGAGGCCAGATTGTTAGGATCTTGGAGGTTGTTCTGGGGGAGATTGAGAGACAGTTGATCGTAGACAGCAGGTTTAAGGATTTTAGAAAGAAAGAGAGCAGTGATACTGGCTGGTAGTCGCTGATGTCTACAGTGAGTTTCTTCAGGATGGGAAAAATCCTCACTGTCCTGAAGGAAGCCGGTATATGACCAGACGTTATGGAGTCATTAATGATAGAAGAGGTGAAGGTCTCGTGAGATTGGAGCATTGTGGAAGGGATGGGATCTAGCAAGCAGGTGGTGGGATTGCAGGATAAGATCATCTGCAGGATCTCTTCTGTTGAAAGAGAAGAAAAAAGTCAAAGAAAGAAGAAGGGAAGAGTGATCATGAAGTGTAGGAACAGGGTTAAGAGGGAAGAGAAAAAGGTGGCAATGTCATCAGCAGTCAGGGAGGAGGGTGAAGGAGGAGGCAGCAGGTCGAGAAGTTAAGAAAAATGCTATGGAATTTTCATGGATTGGATGCAGAGCCTTCCAGCTTGTAGAAAAATGTTTTAGCAGATGAGAACTCTGAGAGTGGTATGAGAAGGAATCAGCATCAAGTTGTGATTCTCTCCACTTTTCCTCAGCTGATCTTAATACTCTGCATCACACATCCAACAGCTTAGGACCAGGATGAGAATTCCTTTGTGTGGAGATGGACGGCAAAGTCAGGATTTATTTAGAGTTTAGTCTGTGATCAGCCAGCGATAAATCTGATCATTCTCTGATCTGTCTTTGATCAGTTTTTGATCAATCTTTGATTGGTTTTTGTCCAGTCTAATCATATTTGATCAGTCATCAGATTTTAAACACATGTATCAGAAACAAGTCTGTTGCTGCTGATCTTTACTGCTTCTATTTCCACAAGGTCACCAGTAGATGTCGTTAGTGTTTAAACAAACCAAAGAATCATTAGATTAGTTTTTAAAATGCAAAATGACGGCAAATATTAAAAATGTAGAAACCTGTTCTACTGCTAACGAACTCCTACACACCACTTCCACCGATACATCAGACAATTGACATAATGTTTTATTAAGAGATTAAGAAATCTGCCTCCAGGTTCTAAGACTTATGCAGGTGAGGACAGATTGCGCAGCAGTTGGAAGTTCTGTCTCAGGGGAATTTGTGGGATCAGGAGTTTAAACATCTCAAAAATGAAACATGTTTCGACAAACAGCTCTGAGTGACGCATGATGTTGAACTGAGTGTAGATTGATTCATGAGTGAAAACTGATACCAGCTCAAAACACAATCATACACAGTGTGTGTGTGTGTGTGTGTGTGTGTGAGTTTTATGAGTGGTGTCTAGCATGTTATAATCACACAGTAAAAAACCTGAGAATACACATATAGATTAGAGAATATTTTTATTCTAAAGACAAGTGTGCAGATTCTGTGAATGAGTGAAGAGGAAGAGGGTTTTTTTAATTCCATTTCTTGTCTAATTTCATTTCTGTTTTCTCTTCATCCGTTTTCTAACTTCTGCTTTGTAAGAACAAAACAGTTTATTTCCAGCGACCTCCGACTTTTCCCTTTCCATGGACCTTTTTGCTGTGGGGAAAAAAAAACAGGAAGGTCGATGAATGTTATGCAACAGTGCTTATAAAAGATGAAAAGGGAAGAGATTACAAAATCTCAGACTGACTGTAGTCTGATTCATACTCTATGATATGAGGAACTTCATGTGACTTACAACTTTTGGGCGTGTGAAATCCTGTTTAGCAGAACCACAATCTGGGAACAGAAGAAAGTGGAGATTAACATCCACAGAACATAAATGTGTTTATGCGAAAAACAATATTAATGTCATAAAGATTTTAATGAGAAGAAGGTTTGCAGGGTCTGAGTGTAAAAAGTCTTGAAGAATTCAGTACAGTTTGCTGTTTCTTTATCCATCTCTCTGTCATACAAGGAACACGCACACACACACATATACACACACACACACATAAACACACACACACATATACACACAAACACACACAAACACACACACGCATATACACACAGCTGACCTCGTATTTCTGCCTCTTCATCTGATCCATGAAGTCAAACTTCTCCGACTCCAGCTGATAAATCCACTCCCACATCTCCTGAGCTCGCTGCCTGTTTCACCACAAACACATCACACACGCGATTAAAGAGCTGCAGAGCTGCAGATTAAAGAGATTTATCAGAAAAACACTTAACATATTCACAGTCAGCTATACGAGATTTCACCTGCGTCTATCGAGGAGAGGATCGAAATACCCGAGGTTTCATTAACAACAGCGTTAAAACTCATCTGTGACCAAAAAATGATTTAACAAGGAAACGGAGCCAGTATGAAAAGCACTGACCCTCAGAAACACTCAGAAATGTTTACAACAGAAAGGTTTATCAGAGTTAATGTCTTTAATCTCAAGTTCTAGTGTTTATGGGCCTCACAGAAAAATGCTTTTATTGATACTTTTTTTGTAAATTATACTTCTTATAATTGCAATTATTTATTAAATATTATTATTTATGTTTCTCTCCCTCTGTGTGTTAAATATCATTTCATTATAAAACAGTTCTAAACTGTGTGTTACTGAATCACTGACTAATGGATCCTTCATCCATCGAGTTGTGTGTGATATAGTGTAAATGTGTGTGTGTGTGTGATATAGTGTAAATGTGTGTGTGTGTGTGTGTGTATGTGTGATATAGTGTAAATGTGTGTGTCTGTTTGTGTTTAGTTTACCGCAGTCCGTCCTCTCTCAAATTTTCAATGCCGAGAGCTGCTCGTCTTTCTGATAAAGTTTTCCGCTTTATTTCTCTCCCAGTCAAACGCTTCCCTCGTCTCTGCTCTGCCTGCACACACACACACACACACACACACACACACACACACACATGAACGATCAGTCGCTTCTCCCAGCTTGACTCCTACAAAACACCACACACACGCACACTTTTTACCTTAGCGAGGAAGCCACCAAAATTTGCTCCCATGTTGGACAAAACTTTCTTCTTCTTAGCTTCATCATCTGCTCTCTTCTTTGCCTCCTCATCCTCCTTCCTCTGACGTTCCTCCTGTGAGACACTTTAATATTACACTCAGAGATGATGATGGTGATGGTGGTGATGATGATGATGGTGATGGTGAGTTACACTGTACGTGTGTTGTATGAGAATATTGTCATTGGGTTAATGTGTTGAGTTGCGATCTCACAGCGATGCGTGTTTGTCGGTCTCGCTCTTTCTCGGCTCGGACACGCTGCTGCTCGGCTCTCTCCGAGCGCCGTCTCTCCTACGGACGAGGAGGAACACAGAGTGAGAAGATGAGTGAGGAATAAAGCGTGGGTTAACAGAAAAAAATGAGAGGTTTGGACTGTATGAGATTAAATAAAGAAAACTTAGGATGAAAAGGAAGCTAAATGTTTAGTCCACATGAGGTTAAAGTCTCTGTGTGTTTGGTGATGAGACGAACAATTCGCTCCTTCAGTCCAATCAGCTCCTCCTCCTCCTTTTTCCTCTGCTCAAAGTGAGCCTCAATCAGAGTCTGCAACTCCAACAGGTCTTTCTCCATCCTCTTCCTGTGAATGTCCTGAGGGGAGAGAGAGAATTCCAACCTTCACTATGGATTTTTATATTACAGTCACACAAAATCCTGGATTCTGATTGGCTGCTAGGTATCGAGACACATCTAAAGTAGATCAAAAACAGACTAGATCGCATGATACCATGTAACCATGACGACGAGAATAAATTCCACTTTCCTGGAGCCATAATGAAAAAAGGAGAGCATCACTGCTGACATCAGTTCATTGCTCTTCAATACATTTCATCATTTCATCACCTCACTGATTTGTCTTCACCACGTTGTAGACACTGATGTTGCAATCAAACTTTATTCATTTTAATTATTTACAGTTCACTGTGTGTGCAAATGCTTTAACTAATAGTGCTGAGACGTGACCTTAGCAACAATCACGTGCAATTAAACAACGGTAGTCAGTGGGGGCACTACAGAGTTAGCTAATAATGAAAATAGCAGATGCATTTTATTCTTCACTTATAAAACATAACAGGCAGCAGGAAAGACAGCGAGGCTTTGGTGGATGTTATTGTTGTTTTTTTGCTCATGAAGCATCACTGAGCGTTTAGCATAAAATTTCTGACATAAGTAAACATCACTCAGCTCTATGCTGCTTCTGAAAATATGTGTTTGTTTGCGGCTATTTAGAGGAAAAAAGCATTTTCACTGAGCAGGAACTTTATTGAAGTGTAAATTTCCTGACAGAATCACACTCACATCGAAGTCGACTCTCTCTCCTTCAGGGATCTTCGGAGGAGCGAGTTGAGGAGCCATCGGCCTGGAAACATGAGGACAGCAGGAAATGCTTTCACAATGAGCTTTGGTGGAAATGTGCAAAAGTGATGTTTAAAAGGTTGGAATTGTATGAAATAAAACGTACTTGGGGCGTGGCCGTTCCTCCTCTGCGAAACAGAGACAAATTGAAGAAGAAAAGAAAGAAAGAAAACATTCTGAGATGTGTAGCGTAATGACTTCCGTCATTTACACAAAATAATCATCAATGTGACCTTAAAGTCGCCCAAAACTCAGACTGAGACCGTACAATCTTTCTAAACTCAATTATTAAAAGGCTAAACAACAGAAAGAGTCATCCAGATTATATTATATATTTAAATGAGAAACACTCCGAGTCACACTGACCCCGCCCCTTCCCTGTAAACCAGTGTTGCATACGGAAACATCATTGGCTCTTATATTTTATGATGTAATAACATTCTGGTCACATGTTCAACAGTGATTCTGATTTTATATAGAGATCATAAAAGAAAAAAAAATCTTCATTAGTATTTTTTTCATTAAGAAAAAGTATATAGTTATATGGTTAAAGGTGACTTCAAAAAAACAATATACTGTATGCTAATATACTTTAGAAATAAAACACTTTATTCCCAAAATAGTGGTCATTTATGAAACAACTCAATAAATAAATACATTTCTGTGAGTAAGTAGTTGCAATTTTTAGTTTTTAAATCTGTGTCAGATGTTCAGACACGGTTCTTCCAAACACACTAAAATAAAAATAAAACAGGTTTTGCTATCAGATGGATGTGTGGGGTGAAGGGTGAAAGGGCATGTAAAGGTCAGAGAAGAGAGACAGAGGAACCTGAGTCAAACTCCTTACACTCTCACCTTCTTCCTGGTTTTCTTCTGATGAATGAGACACAAACGATGGAAACAGATGGACACATAAAAAGATGGAGAGAAAAAGAAACTGGACAGATGATCAGATAACTGACAGATAAACACTGACATCACTTTGCTTTTTAAAAAAAACCCTAATTTTTCCCATCATTAATCTGTGACAAAGTGTAACTAAAGTGTGCTGGAGGACATCGTCCATTTCTGAAGATGGACATTTTGGATATCAGGATTTTGTTCAGTTAAGAGAAAAACTCAGATTGAATTTTGTAGTTCAAATAGAAAAATTAATCATTGTTTGTTTAATTGTTAAGGAAATTCATCTGCAGTGACTGTTTATTCAATTGATTATTAATAATCCACATTAGCACAAACTAAAGTACAGCATATTGCTAAAGTTCCTGGTGTGCAGGTGTAAATATTAAAACTTTATTCAGACTCAGCTCTGAAGTTTGCCAGTTAACAAACACAAACACACTTATTAAAGCATTATGTTCATTAACAGAAATGAATTTGAATCACTGTTTAAATGAACATTGAATAGTGCAGGTGTTGAGTTTTTGGTTTATTATTACAAACCATAAATTATTACAAGTGTTAGTTAATGTTTTTAATGCTCCTGATGGTGTGTTAATGCCTGAGTTTTATGTTAATTAATGAGTTAAATAATGTCACTTAAAGGAACTTTAATGTAAAACATTTCTAACACACAGTTCAGTACCTTGATAATCCGTGTATTCCTGCTGCTCTGTAACACCAACAACACAGATCCATTCAGAGAGAGGAGAAGAAACAGCAACATGTCTGGCACATTCTTTATGCTAACATGGGGCTCCACACAGAACTGGACAGAACGAGTTCTAATAAGATTTTATGATAGTGTGTATATGGTGTAGTCTCAGTGATGGAGGAGGAAGAGTGTGTGTGTGGGTGTGTGTATGTTCCCACAATGCACTGAGAGTGTGCACCAGGTTAAACAATGTGATCAGTAAGCCAGTTTATAAGCGTAACATTGAGGTCAATGTGTAATGAACTCCGTTATCTGGATCAGAGAGAATATTTGTGTACACAGAGGGAATAAATTTGTCCCAGTGTGATGAAGGAGTGAAGTTTTCTCACCTTCATCCTCCTGTCTGATGGCTTCTTCTTCCTCTTGTTCCTCTTCTGCCTCTGATGGGGAAAAATCAAGATGCAATGATGTTTAAAGTTAAAATGAAAAATATGAAGCATAATCAAGGCAGTGCAAAATGTTTTCCTTGTGTGAACTACTTCAATAATGATCTGGTTGCTAGTTATGTGTTCGTACTGGTCTTCCTCTGTGCATCAACCAACTAATGAAATCAAGTAATTACATCAATCACAAACTCCCACCAACCAATCACATCAACCAACCACACCCAACATCTAACCAACCAATCACACCAACCAACCAATCACACCCAACATTTAACCAACCAATCACACCAACCAACCAATCACACCCAACATTTAACCAACCAATTACATCAACCAACCAACCACACCCAACATCTAACCAACCAATCACACCAACCAACCAATCACACCCAACATTTAACCAACCAATTACATCAAGCAACAAATCAAGCAACCAAACAAATAACCAATCACATCAATCACAACAACCAACCAATCACAGCAACCAATCAACCAACCAATCATATCAATCACACCAATCAACCAATCACATAAACCAACCAACCAACCAATCCCTCCAACCAATCACACCGACCACATCCATCAGTCACATCACACCAATCACAACAACCTTCCTAAGTTCTCCCACACCACCCCATTGCTACGCTCCCTCCACTGGCTTCCTGTAGCTGCTGCATCAGATTTAAAACATGATGCTTGCCTACAAAGCCAAAAACGGACCATCATCCACTTATCTCAAAGCACTTATCACACCTCGAGCGCCACCACGCTCCCTCCGATCCTCTAGCACTGCTCGACTGCTCCCACCATCTCTCAGGGTACAAGAAAGACCTGCATCAAGACTCTTCTCTGTTCTGGCACTGAGGTGGTGGAATGAACTTCCTCTAGATGTCTGAACAGCTGAGTCACTGGCTGATTCCAAACAATGACTAAAGACCTACCTCTTCATGGAGTACTTAAATTAGCACTTTATTATTTAAAAAAAATCTGTCTTATGTGTTTTCATACCATAATAACCTCCCCAACAGGGTTTTTAGACTTATAGTACTTTTTGTCCCTGACCTAGTGCAGCAGTACAATAATGTATTTTTTGATGGAGACTTCTAAGCACTTCTGTAAGTCGCTCTGGATAAGGGGGTCTGACAAAAGTCATAAATATAAATGCAAACATCAATCACACCAACCAAACACACCAACCAAACACATCAACTACATCCATCTATCACATCAATCACACCAGTCACACCAACTACACGAAGCAGTCACATCAGTCACACCAGCCAGTCACGTCAATCACAACTGATCACACCAACCAATCACATCAACTGCATCCATCAATCACATCAGTCACACCAACTACACCAGCCAGTCACATCAATCACCCCTAAATGTCCTGGTTCTAATGCAGGGAAGGCAGATGTGTTGTACACTTACCCTCCGCCTGCTCTCTAGTGATGGACGAATGGACGAAGCGTGGAACAGAGCAAAGAGACAATAAACTTCAAAATAATCAAGTAGTGAGATCTTAAAGAAAATGAGATGAGAAATGTGAAATACAGCACTCACTCGTATTCTTCTTCTACATCAGACATGATTCAGACTCTGGAGTGATGAGAAGAGAAAAAAAAAGAAACAAATTAAATAAATGCACTGAACAGAACTGGGTTAAAACTGAAGACTTCCACACGTTATATTCATTCACACAGTCACACGTTGGGTCAGTGATGTGACGTGCCGGTTATGTGATGTAATGGTGATGTAATGGTGATGTAATGGTGATGCATAAATATTGCTGTGAGATTGCGGTGGATGGTCTCAGTTGGATAGCCAAAGACCACATTTAATGAATAGAGTTTATTCCCAAGTTTCATTCATTATTCAGTGGATAACTTCACAGCGATACTAATGACTTAACAAGAAAACTCGGTCGGTGATGTGACAGGACAGGGATGTGATGTGACGGATCCGTGATGTGATGTGACGGGTCGGTGATGTGT
>CM040466.1:64213-79488 GCA_022758105.1 Pangasianodon gigas
GAGCTTTCTTTCATCTCAGAAATATTGCTAAAATAAGAAATATATTGTCACTACATGATGCAGAAAAATTAGTTCATGCTTTTGTTACCTCTAGGTTGGATTACTGTAATGCCTTACTGTCTGGATGTTCCAGTAGGAGCATAAACAAGCTCCAGTTAGTCCAGAATGCAGCAGCGAGAGTCCTTACTAGAACCAGAAGATATGACCACATCACCCCAATCTTATCCACACTGCATTGGCTCCCAGTCAGATTTCGTATTGATTATAAAATACTACTATTGACCTATAAAGCACTAAATGGTCTCACGCCACAGTACCTGAACGAACTTTTGGTCTTTTATGATCCGCCACGCCTACTTAGATCAAAAGGTGCAGGCTCTTTGTTGGTACCTCGAATAGTGCGTGCTACAGCAGGGGGTAGAACTTTCTCTTACAAAGCCCCACAGTTATGGAACAGCCTTCCACTTAGTGTTCGGGGCTCAGACACAGTCTCAGTGTTTAAGTCTAGGCTGAAAACATATTTGTTTAGTCAAGCCTTTTGTGAATAGTTTTTTCTTAGGTAAAGGAGCAGGCCTGGAGGGTTCACAGGCATAGAGTGTTGTGGTGAACTGGGATGTTTGGATGCTTTCCCCCCCCCCACTCTCACGCGTTCACTCAGGTTTGTCGACGGTGGAGTGGCTGCTGCTTTATGTCCCAGGACGCTATCATGTCTGTGTTAGCTTCTGGCTCTCCCTTTTAGTTATGCTGTCATAGCTAGTCTTGCCGGAGTCCCTGCTTGCTCTCTGCAAGCAAAGTACATTGTCCTTAGCCATTAGAGGACAAAAGCTTACCTAACAATCTCTCCCTCTCTCTCTCTCCATCTCTCCCTCACTCTCTGTCGAGCTACACATGCTACTTCTGAGACGCCAGTGATCCTGATCCCTTCTGCTCCCCGGACCTGCTTGACCCATCCTGATGCTCTACTTCTGATTGGAGTTCTCATCGGTTGAGTTCGCTCGCTGCTGCTGGGGCCCCATATGGACGGCCTGAAGAACCATTTGGTTTGCTGGGGATGGTGCCACCTGGGGGCTGTGGAGATGGCTTGGGACTGCGATTGCTGTAGTGGCTTTGGGGCTGCAGTTGCCACAAACACCTTCGTACTCAAGACTCCATCAGTGGACAGTGGATATATTTTAACCAACCGGACTTCTTGCGAAAACTGTGATGAATTTACTGGTTGCACATTTGCACTATTTGTCCATGTAGTACACAATAATAGAAGGGATTTATTTATAATCGCACTATCCGTTGCACCCAGATGAGGATGGGTTCCCTTTGAGCCTGGTTCCTCTCAAGGTTTCTTCCTCATATTGTCTCAGGGAGTTTTTCCTTGCCACTGTCTCCTCTGGCTCGCTCATTAGGGATAAATTCACATATTTACAATATTTTTTTTTTTGTGAATCCATTTATTTCTGTAAAGCTGCTTTGCAACAATGTCCATTGTTAAAAGCGCTATACAAATAAAATTGAATTGAATTGAATTGAACTTTTATCGCTGTACCATTGACAGCATTCTGACAAACTGCATCTCAATGTGGTACAGCAACTGCTCAGTTGTCAACAAGAAGGCTCTCCAGCGAGAGGTGAAAACTTTTATTTAACTTGTCATATTTATTGCTATTTGCATTTTTGGTCAGAGGCTAACTGCATTTCATTGTCTCTGTATGTATACACTGCACAATAACAATAAAGTTCAATCTCAATCTCATCTCATCTAAGTCTATAAAACACACACACAAACACACACACACACTGAGTGTAAATCTATAAAACACACACACACTGCATTATAAGACAGACACAAGCACAACACTAAATGCTTTTATGACAGTTAATGTACAGTGATATTACAGTGTCATTTTACTGTTATGGGTAATTTAATTATCATTAAAGCTCATAACATTAGTTGGCATGTTAGATAACTTACTGTATGTCATGTTTATAATGTGGATACGTCAGTCTTATGGCACACAGCTCCAGTAAAGTGATGAGATGCCTATCTTTAAAAAATGTTTTAGTTCAGAAAGAAAATGAATGAGTAAGTCACTCAGGTGAGATGTGCTCAGCAGGACCTGAGTCCAGTCTCACGGCGTGTTCTGTATTGTTTCGGATTTACTGGCATTTGAATCTGGACTCAGAAATCAGAAATTGCTCCAAGTCTGAAGAGGGACAGGATTAAATTACGTCATGTATAAATATTCAGTGACGTTCAGAGCAGTGTGATATTCAGCCACATGGTGGAGATGAGAAATCAGGAAGAACCGAGCACTGGGTTTCTCTGAAATCACGTGAGTGACTGTGTGAGACAGAATTAGGCACACTTCCAAAAGAAAAATGAAACTAAAAGGGCAGAATGTCTGAATCATGCATTAATGAAATAAATGGACAGCTCCTTTTTTGTGCCACCACAATTTTGTTGCTGAAATTCAACAGAATCAGTGGGAATTATTCAGGAAATCTGTACACATACAAACTCTGAGACATATGAGGAGTCTAATTTACATTTAAGACTGAATTACTAGCTCAGACTGTGTAGCTCCTTTTTAATGACTAGTATCTGCTTTTTAAACATTTGCACTCAATCACTTCTACTCATATGAACACATCTAACAGCCTTTGAGCACTTTTTTTTCCAGTTTGAGGTTTACTGCATGTATATCCTGTTTCTCCTGAGGTCACAAGTGGAATTTTCATTTTATTGGCCGCTAATTCGTCTAACTGTCCCTGAAACTGTGGTTCTGATGCTTTTTTCTTCTAATGTTATATTCTCTCAGCAATATTGTCTTGTATCTTTTTTATCCAGCTCTCCTGAAAATATTTACAGCCTTTAATCACTTTCCCTGATTGACACATTTACATTTATGGCATTTGGCAGACACCCTTGTCCAGAGGCATCTCATTTATACACCTCAGCAGTTGAGGGTTAAGGGCCTTGCTCAAGGGCCCAGCAGTGGCAGCTTGGTGGTGCTGGGATTTGAACTCTCAACCTTCCGCTCAGACGTCCAACATCTTAACCACTGAGCTACCACTTCCCACATCAATTGAACTTTTCTGCAAACCTATGTCATTATCTCTTTGCCCTTTATACCTAATGCAACTTGCTGTTTTGCACTTCTGGTTAGATGCTAACTGCATTTCATTGGCTTTGACCTTGCACAATGACAAAAAAGCTGAATTTAATCTGATCTAATTATTCAGTAGTCTGGTTCCTTCTTCTCATTGTGCTTCTTGTGACCTGTAGGTCGGTGTATTGCAGTAGCACAGGCTGTCTTGGTCTAACACACACACACACACACTTCTCACTCTCCTCCTGTTCCTCTCTTTACTTCTCTTTACACCTGTTAACTCTCGCTCATCTCTGTATTTGAAGAATCTTCGTACAGTTCACCAAATGAGTTAATGTCCATGACAATCTCCTCACGTTATAAAGTTCTGATTGTCTGCTGCAGGACCGTTCTGGGAATTTCCTCTAAGTGTCAGCTTATGTAATGGTCAGTTAGTTTCCTTGTGTTTCTCACCCACACATAGACCACCCAGAGAGTCTCTTGCCCATGACCCACTATACAACACCAAGAGAACTGAGATCTTCTCCATGACCAATTCCTCATGAAGTCATATATTTGATAGCAAAACGTAACTTGAGTTCAAGTTAGAGTAGAGTAAAAGTGGGATGGTGCCACCTGGGGGCCGTGGAGATGGGTTGGGGATCTCATATGGGGAGCTGTACTGTAATGGCTTGGGACTGTGATTGCTGTAGTGGTTTTGGGGCTGCAGTTGCCACAAGCAGCTTCGTTCTCAGGACTCCATCAGTGGACAGTGGATAGGTTTAACAAACTGGACTTCATGTGAAAACTGTGATGAATTTACTGGTTGCACAATTGCACTATTTGTCCATGTAGAACACAATTACAGAAGGGAATGATTTATAATCGCACTATCCGGTGACACCCAGATGAGGATGGGTTCCCTTTTGAGTCTGGTTCCTCTCAAGGTTTCTTCCTCATATCATCTCAGGAAGTTTTTCCTCACCACCGTCACCTCTGGCTTCCTCATTAGGGATAAATTTACATGTTTACAATATATTTTGGTTTAATTTAATTTTAATCTATTTATTTCTATAAAGCTGCTTTGTGACAATCTCCATAGTTAAAAGCGCTATACAAATAAAACTGAATTGAACTGAATTGAACTTCTGGTGTGGATCTGCAATGATGAAATGTCCCAGTGAGGTCAGCATTTTCATTTAGTGCAGTTCACCAATCATCAGTCAGATTCCACAACAACACAGAGTGATAAGCTGCGTACTGCTGAGAGCTACACACCTGCTGTCTCGAGCATCCAGTTCCACACTCACTCACCTGTGTGATTCCAAACCTTTAATTTGTTTCTGTGATTAACATTCTCTCTGACCCATTGCCTGGTCAGGTTCTGATTACTGTTGAGTCTAATCTAAACTGATTGAAGATCTCCCTAGCCCTTTGGCCTGGTTCTGATTTTGGATATACCCATGTCTGCTCGACTGCCCCAGCATCCTGCCCCATTCCTGACACACTTACATCCCAGAGTTCATTCTTCCTCTCATTCCAGCAGTCTTTAAATTATCTGAGCTACAATAATAGAAATAAGAATCTTGAACTCATGCCTGTGTGTAATCATTAAACAGATCCAGCAGTTACACAACCAGTGAAATAACACTGTGATATTATAAAGATGTGAATCTCACAAACTCCCAGCTCTGAACACAACAACCCAGAAAAGCTGATGATAAAACTGTGAAAATGAACACCAGTTCAACATCATGACTGTTTTATTATTCATGCGGTTCATGAGCACATCAATAACAATAAACTGTATATAAATAAACTTTTACACAACAGCAGAAACACACTACATTATACAACAGACTGAATGTGCACACACACACACACACACACACACACACAGTATAACGTGTTAATGACTGACGTGTAAATCACCAATAACACCACAATAACACAATGGAACAGTGTTAAATAAAGATTTTCAGTAATTACACCCGTTAGATTGTTGTAAAAATACCGTGTCCTCAGTGCTTTTTATTGAAATGGGAGTAAAAGTCTCAGTAAATGTGGACACTGAAATCAACCGAGACATGAAAATAAGAATCTGACTACGTCCTGAACAAATCTAACAAATGATAAAATACTGCTCTCAAATATAAAACATTACTATATTATATTATATTATATTATATTATAACAGTTATATAATGTTCTCTATCACTGGGCAATGAACAATGTGTTTTAGAACACAGTTTGACCTTTTAAACACAGAAAACTTTATAAAATGTATATTTTTTCATTATTAACTTCTTTCAGCGAAGTTCACAAACACTGACAGTCAAAGTGTGAAAACATATGTGACAGTCAGAGTGTGAAGAACCACATGACAACAAACTATTATTGCTTCATAAAATATAAGAGCCAATCCGATTCAAGTATGCAAACTTAGAGCCATTTAACATGTGTTTAATGGGGAAAGGGGGCGGGGCATGTTCAGGGCTTGGGACTTGTTGAAAAGGTGAAAAGCGTCAGCGTTTCTTTGCCTGCTTTTTAAGTGAATTTACAATAATAGCTTCATTATTTATCTCACACACACAAACATACATATAAATATATAATACTTACATATATATATATATATATATATATATATATATATATATATATATGGAGAGAGAGAGGGAGAGATATTAGCTATATATGTTATATATTAGCTTATTACACAAACAGCAAGTGTGTGTAGGTTTTCGATATCTTAAATGGTGTTGACCTGGTGATGCAATCAACGAACAAGTCATGCCATTCAATTCAATACATTATTCAATGTGGTTCAAAGTTTACCAGAAGCTTAAATAATGGAGCATGATCACATGAGCATGGCAGTAGTGTCTCTCTGTCAGAGTCTCACAGCTCCACCAACTGCCTAATGTACCACGCTTTGTCATACTGCTTCTAGAGGGTGCTTAGGCCCAGTCGCTGTTTGTGCTATATTATTTCTTTTAGTTTTGTGTTCATTATTCCACACAAGTATCTTTCTCTTACTGAAATGTGTGAATCGTCCTCTCTCAGGTAGATTCACTCATTTTTTTCATTCATATTTAATTTACTGCTAAATCTCACCATCAGATTTTAGCTGTCAGTTTGTTCAGTTTTATATACACACATGAGGAACTCACAGGGTCACAGCGCCAGTGTATCAAGCACTCACTTTGCCTTTGTGCTTTTATTACAGCAGCCTTTAATATGGAGTTCCACCAGATGATGAACATTCCAGTTTATAATCAGCATCAGCTTCAGTCCAAAATCCAGCCTCCATTAACGCGGCGATTTTACGTTAATCCACTTCACTGAGCATCGTGGTTATGTCCAAAGCTCAGCACACTGCAGGTGTATTTATGTTGATGAATTCAGTGAAACTTAAACTAAACTAAACCTAAACAGAAACACAAGAAAACTGATAAGTTTTTCAACAATTAATTTACATTCTCTGTGTCTGTGCTGTTAATCATCTTCATAACAAGAAAATAAACTCACCTACACCCTCTGTAAGACTTTCTCTATTATTCTGATCCTAACAGAGAGAAAAACAAAATACAACTCAGAAAACAAGACACAAAGCACTGCAGTGACATTTCACTACAGATTTATAACATTTCTGTCTAAGTTGATGTTTCAGGAAACTTTTCTGGAAACTTTTCTGGAAACTTTCAGGAAACTTTAATTAGGAAAGTAATTAAAGCTGTACTGATGGTCTGACAGAGTTACACACTAAAAATAAACTTCATATTAATCCTGGTGCCTGTAAATCATTCACACTGTTGTAATATTCAGATGGAATTAGTTTTCTGGACATGTGTGTGTTCAGTAATGTAGATGGAGGATGTGTGTAGTAATTCTGATGGATTCACATGGGATAAGTGATGTGTGTATAAATCACAGAGATGGGCATCTCCTCACCATGTACACATGCTCCTCACACTAAACACTCCATGTGCACTACACACACCTCATTTTAATACACACTGACTGTTTTGATCTTCATTATAAGCACTTGTTATAGGGGGCGTGGCCACATTTGCCCATTAGTAGGTCACATGATTATAACATGTCTGTAGTGTGTACTTGTGCTAGAAACTCAATAACATCCCTAAAAAAAACCCAGATGCGCCGCTTCCCTGACATGCCCTTTTACACCTCGTCTAGATTTTATTGTTCTCAACTTCATTTCGGTTTCAGCAGGAGACGACAGAAAAGAGAAAAGAGCGAGCACTTCCTGGAGCGTTTTTATACTGAAGAATAAGCGCTAAACCACTTTTCCCACAGGATAAAACACAATCTTTACCAGCATGTCACTTCAGACAGGATTTATATTACCTGGAGTTATTCCTACTGCTCAGTTTATATATAAAGTAAAATATAGATTAATCTTTCCAGACTGTAAAAAATTACTGCCATGATGGATTCTGACTAAAATTAATAATAATTACATTACACACCTCCGATAAACTAATCCCATCTGACTAGGGCTTTATACAGTAATTTATAGACCTAATAAAAAAGATACATTGATATCCATGACAGCAGCAAGAGAAGGTAAAAAATGATACCTGGGTCGTATTTTCTGTGCTTCCATTCCGTGGAAGCATGACCGCCCGTTCCTGAAAATGACAGTAAAACTTAAATGGACAGTTTCAGTTATTTGCAGATAAGCTGAGAAAAATAACTGCAGTTAAACACAGAGAAACAGTGTGAGGTGTGAAGATTAACTCTAATTCCTAAAGCTCTTATTCCATCCTGCAGAAACTTCAGCGCAGAATAAATCACTGAGATAAAAATCATAAATAAAACAACAGCCAGAGACGTGCAGCTGAAAACATGAGACACATGGCCGCTTTAATACTCCCTTAACAACCTGCTAAAGATGTGTTTATTTTTATGTTAAACACCTGAAGCTTGTTTCCTGCTAATCATGGACTGTTTAAACATTTTCTGCAACATCACCATGTTTCCACTCTGACATCTTTCCTCTCACAGATTCTTATCATTCCTAGTGTTGTTTCTTTGAACTTTGACCTGAGTATTTCCTAAATGTATTGCTGTCGGTAGTGTAGTTCTTGTTGCTTGTTCTCTGTTTAATCTTCAGTCTATATGTATAAATATTTTACTTCCAACTTGTTCTGTTTGTGTTCATTGTGTGTTTTGTCCAGTTTATAACTTCTTTAGACATAAACCAGTAACTTCCTGTGAAAAAGAATCTGAAAGAAAGAATTCATTCAGATTTAAATTACCTTTACTGGATAAAACAGAATCAATAAACTGTTAGACTGTGCAAATCAACATCAACACTTCTAATCAAGCAATGACATCACAATGACATCATCTAATTAGATAGTGGATCTGTTTTTATTAAAAATATAATTATTGGGCTCCTGAGTAGCGCAACTGAAAATCGTTTAAGTGAGTTTGAATCCTGATAATGCCACAGCCATCCGTCCAAGAGAGCAAAAATGGCCATGCTGTCAGGGTGGGAGGGGCATACTCTCTCTCCTCTACACTAGCCAATCATGGGCGTCTGTGAGCTTATGTATGCAGAAGTGGGTGGATAGCGCTTTCCTCTGTGTGTGTTACTCCTCCCCCGACGTTGCATGAGCAGCAGGTCGAAAAGATGCAGTTGGCTTCATGTGCCTCAGAGGAAGAACGTGATAGCCTTCACCCTCACGAGCTGAAATTTCCCAAATCCTCCCCCAAAAAAGTAATTATTTGCTCGATGCAGCATCTATTTCCAGGAAACCCACACGGACACGGGGAAACATGTGACAACACTACCCGCTGCACCACCGTTTCTCTCCTTTATCATCATTCATCTCAAGGAAGGACAAACTCTTGCTAAATCCCAGTTCAAATCACCTGAACAGGTCTCAGACATCTGCGTCTGTGATGATAAAGTCCAACGCTGACAAGGATCACGAGGATGATGTTCACCACCACTGACACCACCAGGCCTGATGAGACACACTGAGCTGCATATCACAAAGGACAAGATATTATCTACTTAGTAAGAGGAGAAACTGAGGACACGGAAACTCACACAGCAAGGATTAATAAAGTGCCACACTTACACTCTGGATTCTGGACATCATATTTTATGGGCTGGTTTGAAACATTTTCTGAAATGAAATAAAATGGGAATCAGTAAAAATGTAATCTTATCTATCTATTTATCTATCTATTTCTTTCTTTAATGTGCTCAATTTATCTAGCGCTTTTCTAACACACAAACTACATAAATTAAATGTATTATTTATTTATTTTTAACAACTGCTCTAGGTTAGAGCTTTAAATAGATGATATACACACAGATACAAAAAGTTAAATAGAGAAAAGTCTGTACCGTTAGGTGACTCAGAGGATGTCTGCTGTCGTGCTGTGAAAAAAGCAAAACACGATCAGAACGACAGGATGTTTCAGATCACTGTTCGCCTGCTTGCACTGTAGAACATGGCAAATATTATTTTTGGCAGAGACGTACATACGTTTCCTAAAAACATCACATTCCTCTAACAGTGCAGTAAAATACAACACATTTCATATAAATCACACAAAGCATTGAAGTTCTCTGTAAAATATCACTGAATTATAACAGAACTGAACTGTGAATTTCCTGTGGTCCTTTTCCTTAAAGTAAAAACTACACAGGTGTGTTTTATAGGTTTCAATATGTAAATGAGTATTAAAATTACTTATGCATCATTTAATATCATTAAAATGCTGCAAGCATCTTTGACTCGTACAGTAATTACTCTGAGGTGAGAAATAAAAAACTTACACTCAGGTGCAGTAGTAGTCGATGTATGACTCGTTGCTGTTGTTGTGCCTGAATGATGCAAGAAAAACATAAATTTAACAGTACAGTATTTATCAAAAGACTCATATAATCTGTGCATAAATTAATTAAAGTTTCACACATTGCAGGTTACAGTAAGAATAACATGCAGGAGTGAAATAATTCAGTTCTTATAATAAAATTCATGTTACTAACTTAATTTTTGTAGGTTGTGAAAGCAAAAAGTCACAGATATGTGACTTATAAGTAAAGCGAACTCTCGTTAGCTGGAGTCACGGCAGCACACTGTTAACCCCTCATCACCCGATGATGCAGTGACAATAACCCGTTATCATTAATGTTTATACAGATTTGTTGCTATTTCCAATCAGTTTTATTGTCCTGCTGTTACGTGAGTTTGTGAGACTTCTGTTCTCATTAACTATGCTGCTACATTATCACTGAGAGTTCCTGACATTCCTCCTTGGAAGTCTCTTTGTTATATGAACAGTTTTTGAACTCTGACTTAGATTTAGATTTTGTTTGCATTGTATTGTTTTCTGCGTTAATGTAAATAAACCCTACTGGCTCATTACAACACTATAACATTACTCTCACAGTTTATTTCTAAGAAAAGGTTGTAGCTCAGCAGTTAATTTCAAACCTGCACAGTAATCACATTCCTGAAGTCTTTCAGACAGGATTTAGGCTTCATCACAGCGCTGATCAGGCTTGTGTCTCCTTGCATGTGTTGCAAATCTCAGTGCATCTTTTAATGCCATTGATCATACTATTCTCCTAGATAGACTATAAAATGTTGTTGGAGTTATAGGAATGGTTCTCTCCTGGCTCAGGAGCAGGACGAGTGATCGTTATCTCTTCGTAGATATAAATGGATATAAATGGATGAATCTCTATGCATACTTCTCTATGCATACTAAAGTACTTCTGTGTTTTTCTGAGCTGAGTGAGATATGATTAAAAACAATTGACAAATTCTGGCCTGCAAGACTAATTATGGTGTTCCACAAAGTTCTCTGAGCACAGTAATCTTTAAATATGGTACTGGCTTCTGCTAATATGCTAATGACACACTGCGCTATGTTTCAGCCTACTCAGATGACAGACACTAGCTTGAGGGACGAGTGATGGCACTGTGCTAGTGCTGTGTTTCTGCATCACTTTTATCTTTTTTTTTTTTCATTCTGTATATTTGGCAGCTTTCAAAGCTAGTTGTATGGTAATTGTAGCTCAGAGTTACTGCCCACTGTTCAGTGTTATTTGTTGTTTTTTTTTTTTCACTAAATGTTACTTATTCTGACATCCTACAATGCTATTGTTTACACTAGGAGGAGGTTGTAGCTCTAAGTGAACCAATTCCAGCTTTGTTACCAGATACCCATAAAAGGAGACGCCAGTAGTGTCAGAGTGAAACCAAAATAAAGAGATAGCAGTTTAAACACTTTAGCCCCAGTAGTGAACTTGGAGCTTTGATTAATATTCAAAAGGAATATTGGGAAAGTAGCATTATGTGCCTCATGGAGACATGGCTACAGAAGCATAGTACCAGTTGTTAATGCTATGATCTCTGGCTTTCAGACAGTATTTCAGACAGTGTGTGTGTGTGTGTGTGTGTGTGTTTGTGATGTGTCATTGTGAACGCCCCTAAATTGGATAGCACCACTAATATAACTAGGAAGAAGAGAGGGACTGCTGTTGGTCAAACACTAGAGCAGAGAAATTTTCAGATAAACACATGGTACTCACTCTGAGGAAACGGGCACTCTGGTGGAGAAAAGGATAGAAAGTAAAAGAAAGAGAGAGATTTAGGTTTGGAGTTAATTATTAATACAGTAAACATGTGATCCTGTGTCTCTTTTAGACAACGGGAGATCTGTACCTGGGATCGATATCTTCCATTTACAGACTTTTTTATACATGTTCTCAAACTGCGTTGTGTTGATGAAACTCGTGCCAAAAGATTCATAGCAGGAATGTTTTTGACAAAACTGTACAGTGTCATTCCAACTCGAAGCATTTACCTGAAAACACACACGAGATGATGAGAGACTTCACACTGAGAATGCAAACACAATAACACCAACTACACAACAGAGAAGAGTCGTGTGGAGCTAATGTGCACAGATTTATATACGAGAAATTGCACACTACTGAGGACACCACTCGCCCATACACCTGCACTGACTTTTTTTACACTGAATATTTTTCTTTAAGATAAAATCAAATGTAGCTTTTCTTTTCTCTAGAGAATATCTGATTTTTACTAATACATCATTTTTCATTTGTTGTGCAGTTTTTTATACACTCATAATTTTACCTTGAGTACAAACAGCTGAGTTATCAATATAACACCTTAATTTAACTGAACCTTTGTGTGTGTGTGTGTGTGTGTGTGTGTGTGTGTGTGTGTGTGTGTGTGTGTAGACAGTGGACTTACCAGAGCTTTCACCATTTGTAAATATGTCCACACCACTTTTGTCTGTATGGTCTTATTAATAGGATTTGGGTGGTAAAACATTTCATTTGCTAGTAAACTTGAACAGATGGTGTTAACAACAGACAGGAGTTCATGCTGCTCCTGAAAAAAATTAAACAAACACAAAGATAATGATTATATTTCAGTTTTAGAATATTAGACCTCCATCAGTTCTGAGAGTAAAAAAGTGAAACAGCATGGAATGCTCTTAAAAATTAAAAAACAGTTATATACGGAGGTAAACACTGCTGTAAAGGCAGAGCCACAGTATGTGAACAATGTACAGATAATTCTATTCAGTTTGTTAGGGGATAATGACATGACTGACTGTAAAAAAAAAAAAAGTCATCCATTTTTCTTGTGTTTTATTTTGCAGTAAAGCTGCTCACTGTCAGGGTTATGCCGGAATTGGCGCTTGACTACATTTCCCATCAGCCACTGCACCCCACTGCATCACGTCACATGACCGCCTGCACTTGTGTCACGCTTTTGTTAATGAGCACTAGTATTTAAGTCACGTCTTGCACCTCACTCATTGTCTAGCTTTTGTCTTCCGTTGCTGTTATATGGGTTTGTTATGTTCTTTAGTCCATGTATGTTTTCAGCCTTGAGATCCTAGTTCAAGTTTTTCTGTGTCTAAGTTTACGTTGTCTGTGTTTGTTTTTTTTCATTAAACATTAATCTGCACCTGCATCCACCTTCGCCTCTGTTACATGATACTCACTTTTACTTTTACAATGGTCTTAAACTAATAACTTATGAATTATTGTATCTATTAAAGCTTAAAATAAAGCTCACTAACTGGATTTTATAGATTAGTAAGTACTTCATTTTTAATTTATATGAGATATATGTCATTTATATATATTATTTTTATTAAATCATTAACCAGTTGTCAGGTGGCTGAGAGAGTTGGAGGTACACGTGTGGTTTAACAAAGTTCAACAATCAATCCAAAACATTAAGCAAGATCAAGGTCAGAAACAGGACAAATCCAAACTCATGAAAACCAGGAACAAACAAAGTGAAAAGCAGAATAGCATAAACAGTGAACAAAGAAACACAAGGACTTAAATGCACAAACTAATCAAGGGAAGAACTGAAAACAGGTGAGAGTAATCATGACACCCAATTACAAGACAGGGATGAAGACAAGACATGAACCAAAACAAGAACTTTCATATCTTTCCTTTCAGTGTGAGTTATATATACTCTAGTTATACATAATGTATATAATTGTGTATGTGACAAATAAAATCTTGAATCTTGAATAAAATCTTGAAAAACACTTGGCCATGTAAACAAACACACAGAAACTTGGAAGTAGCGCCGTGACGCTGACAGCTGTGATGTGCACCGAGAATCAGGGTCTGTAAGAGCTCCTGAAGATATCAGTGACGTTCACTGGATATGTAAGAACACTTGCAAAGTGTTGCAAAGGTTTGTAGCAAGCTGGAGAAAGACTTCAAACTGTACATATCATCATAAATAAACAACTAAGTTAACGTTAGCCGACACAGTTCACTGCAACGTAGCTTGTGCTGTTGCTAACGGAGTGTCTTCTGTTCAATACTATTGCATGTTAGCAATGTTATCACCATGTAAAAGTATGTTTAATAATAATAATACTAATAATAATAATTCAGTACAGTGTTTCATGTTAGGTCTTTGGGCCGTAGTGTTTGAATTCTGTAGCCGTTCCATTCAAAGAGCCATGGCACTGCACTTTTTGCTGGTATTCTTTGGCTCTCTGTAGTCTACAGAGAGTTGCTGATCTGGTGTGAAAACCATGCTACAGGTTTTTGGATGGAAATGGTGAAATTTTCACAACATGAGATCACTCTGAGCTGGGAAGCTGTGGCTTATAGCTGTAAAATTTCACAAAGTGCAGAGAGGGACATGGCAGTGCTCATGATATTTCTTCATTCATCTTTAAAAATATTCTGTTTTAAATATATTATGGCAGACACTCTTTTTGATCACGTTAGTAATGACAAACAAAAAAAATGTAAATGATGTTACCATCAAAAAACACAAGGTATAAAAACAGAAACGCATCACAGCCCTGAGAACAAGCAGCCCATTGTTTTTGTGAGGACTGCACAAAATACCAGAATTTTGAGACAGGATCATGAACAGATCTTTCAGAATTCTTTAGAATGCTTGCAAATCTGCACAAAATGGTTTACTGAAGCATCTTAACACCTCTAAAGGGTTTTTTGGTGTGTCATTAAAGCACTGTAAATGAGTTACACACATGACCCATGAAGCCTACACAAATTACTGCCTGTAGGGGTGCCAATACTTGTAATTTTGCATTTATTTTTAACAATGACATTTTTCTTGAACATGATTTTACTTCAATAAAAAGTTTTTTTCTTGTATTTTGTTTGTCATAGCCTTATTTAAGGTGCCAGTAATTATGGAAGTCACGATACAAATGTGCCAGCAGGGACAAAGTCAAATTGGAGTCGCAGAGAATGAGCGAGTAATTAGTGAGTGTTTACACTGAGTATGTTTAAGAATGAAGTTTATGTTTGTGAAAGAAAGAAAGAAAGAAAAAGAAATCGGCAGTAAATATGTGCTCTGATTAAAATTTGCATTTTTGTTGGTTAGGAAATTAAGATGAGGAAATGTCAGGTTTTTTTCCAAAAACCTTTTGTGATCAGAAATGATCAGAAAACAGGTAATGCTTAAGATAACAAATCAGAAATAATCTGCAAAAAAACCTGAAGACAGAAAAGACTACATCAGGCCACAGCCCAACCCCACCTTAAAGCCCACAGCCCCTCCCCCTCAGAGCCCACAGCCCCTCCCCCTCAGAGCCCACAGCCCAACCCCACCTTAAAGCCCACATCCCCTCCCCCTCAGAGCC
>CM040466.1:79588-92088 GCA_022758105.1 Pangasianodon gigas
GCCCCCCCCCCCTCAGAGCCCACAGCCCCTCCCTTCTGCTTGTGCTACCAAACCCCCCACCCCTCTTCCTGTCCATCCCTGTACTAGATAAGATCTGATACAGGGTCTTCATTTGTCCCTTCTAGGAACTAAAACCACCAATCCAGAATTTCTTAAAATGCTCCACACATTACTGTATTATTAGAACCATTGTGCTTATCATGCGTAGATACTCATTGTCCCTCAGGCTCCAGGGAAATCCTGCTGCCTTCCTTCAACCTCTTAAATACAAACCATAGCCAAGACTCAGGTGGGGTTGTTATTTGTTATAAAGAGAGCCTGAAATCACATTTATCAATAGTTAAGAAATAACTCACTCATGTTTGGCTGTATTACCTCTATGTCTGTGCACCATACACAAATCCTGCAGAAACCCCCTACTATAACCAAGAGCTCTTTCATAATCTGCACACAGAAACCAGCCACTTCCAGGCTCAGGCCAATGTGCTGCTGTGTGGGACAGGGTCAGTATATGACATTTCAGACAGCCATGGGAACAAAAACATATTTATGGTCTGCCCATACCAAACCTCCACAACACTACAATTTGCATATGGCAGTGTACTCCATGCCCTCCCTGCTCTGTTTTCCCCATTTCTTTTACCTTACTCAATTCTCTATTGTATTATATTCTTTCATTGTATATGTTGATTAGATACTTATTATTCTTTATTGTATTCTCTCTGTTTACGTGCACAGTACAGGGTTAACTAGTAAGCATTTCACTACGTTTTACCCTGTATAATCCTTAAATCCAACAACATAAATCAACCCAGATCCTGTTGTAAATAAGCTCAATAGGGAGTTAGTGCAGCTCTGTCTGCCTACCATCTGAGGAGACTCATTAGAGCAGTTCACTTTATTATTCAGCTCTTGTGAATAATAACTATCAGACCACAGTTCCCTTTATCAGACCACTGCCAATTTAATGTGTTTCTAAAGAGAAATCACCAACCAAAGAAATCAGAAGTACTCTTTAAATGAATCCAAATCAATCCAGTTTACAAATGGACTCCCAACAGTGTGTCTGAAAGCAATCAGTTCTACAGAGATCGCTAACCTTATTAACACATTCCTAACAATAAAAAAATTTAAAAATGAATTTATTTATTACAGATTTATTATTTATTACCTTGTTAAAACAAAAACATCCAGAAAAAGACATCAAAGAAAAAAAGGTTTGAAATTATATTAAAAAGTATATAAAACAACTTAGACAGTTATCTAATCAAAAACACACAGAACCAAAAAAAAAACACCACACCCAGAATTCAAATAAGAAAAAAAGACTTCCTATACAGAATGGAGAGACATGGAAAATTTAGAATTTCTACAAAAAGATATATAAAATAAATAAGAACTCATTCAATCAGCTATAGATGTGCTCCCTCTGTTACAGTTTTTAAACCCAGACTAAAAACATACTAGCATAAAAATCTGGCAATCTGTTTTGGTTCTGATAAACAGTTCCTTTTTCCTTCTCTTTTACATTTCTTTCTTTTATTGTCTATCTATACCTATTTTATGCGCTTTATTTGCTTCTATGTGGCCTTAACTATGTACAGCACTTTGGTCAACTTTGATTGTTTTAAATGTGCTTTATAAATATTTACTTACTTTACTTACTATCAAAAATAACCAAAATCCACTTAATCACAAAATGATCCCAAAAGAATTAACAATGCCATCTCCAAACCTTGAAAAGTAAAAAAGCGCCAGGGCATCGTTGTGAGCAGTAACCTGAAGGTTGAAGCACAACTGCTCATGTCCAGTGCTGTCCTGTCCAAAAGAAGCTCATGATCTTCTGCTAGACTTCCCTGATCAGTGAATCTGGTGGTTCAAGGACGGTTAGACAATGCCACAACGTGAGATGAGCACTGAGATTGTTGGCCACTATACTCTCCCCCTGTAGGACAGATGGGGAAGGAGTCAAGTCCACTGAGACAACTTGGCACATACCTTTCCTACTACCCCTTCCCAGTTCTTGCTCAAAATCCTGTTGTGCCTAAGAAAACTCCAAAAAGGTACTTCAGACCTGCCCTTCTCCACTTTAGATTTTCTGGTAGAATTGGGGAACCTTGCCCCTGCCTCTGCCCCACCAAAACTTTTTCACACTTGCCCCAGATAACTTGCACTGAGGAAGCTCAGGCATAAATAACTTGACTGTAGGTTAGTGCCTGAACATCTTCCTAGTGTCTCATAAAAACTGTTACATAATCTACATATACACAAAACACAGCATTCTCCTGCATCCCTGCTTCTTAACTCTTAGTTTACACAATAAAGGTTCAGTAGTTAAACTGTACAGCTGTCTGGGTAGCAGACACCATTGCCTGATCCCTCTTCTCAATTTAAGGCCACTTCCAACTTTTAGCACAAAATTGCCTCTGAGTATAACACCTTTAATCAGAAGAAATAAATAAATAGACATGATCAACTCTATCAAATGCTTTTTCCCGATCAAGTGATTAAAAACCTGTTTCACACGAATTCAAGTTACACAAGTTGATTACATCTCAAACCAGAAACAGATTGTCCATTATGGTGGACTGTTGTAGACAGAGTGTTTCAGTATGTTTGCGAGTACAGACTGGTAGTTTACATTCAGTAAAAGAACATTTAAAAACCTCAAGCAAGTTCACACCAAGAGTTCCCCAAATGTGTTATAAAACTCAGCTGGAAGCCCATCAATGCTAGGCGCACGTCCAACTGCGAGCTGCTGTACAGCAGTGGACATTTCCTGGAGATCTGCATCCAGCATGTTGGTCTGTTCTGTTAGAATTCCTCTCTGCAGGACACCAGCATTGTATAAGCCTGTCTGGAAATCTGCAGAAGTGCTCCTCATTTCAGTGGCTCTGTGGGTGTGGATCCATCTATGCAACTAAGATACCACATTTGGTTTTCATCTTATGTCTATCTTGAGCAGCTGAAGAAGAAAGCACTGGGCATGTCCATATCTTTGATGCTAGAGTTGTGAGATCTTATTAATAGCTTGTTCATGAGTAAAAGCTCTGTTTGTTCTCCTCCCACACATCCACCAACCTGTACTGATTAACAACCCAGTCCAGCACAGTAGCAGACTGTGGGTGTGGATCCTTCCTGTTCCTGTCTAATGTAAAATATATGGAGCAGTTGCTGTCACCTCCCATCACCACTACAGGGTTACTCTTAAGCTGCTGTAAAGCATTCTTCAGTTTGTAAAGGAAAAAAAATCCATAAATTCCATATAAGTAAGAAAATTCCATATAAATTCTACAAATGTTCAATCACTTGTTCTCGAGATATTGCGCTAATGAGAATCTCGGAACAACTCAAAAACATAATATTGGCGGAGGCATTAAAAAAAGAAAATTAAGTTGGATTTTTCACACTCATAGCACCACCAACTGGCAGCAGGAAGTGTCTCACTTACAACAGACTTTACAATAATCCTCTTATATTTAGCCGAATCGCCTCAAACTTGGTCAGAATAATGTCAAGACATGGCTGATGTGAAATTGTGAAAGGATATTTGATATCTTAAATACTGTTGCCATGGTAACGCATCAAACATTAATACTCTTTTCAGGTGTTCTTGAGGCTCTTAGCATGCTTGAAATTTCATGAAAGTCGGCACACACATCAGAGTTGTCGGCCGTTAGGCGTAAGCAAAAGCTAAGACATGGGCATGGAGGGGGGGCTCTGTAGCGCCCACTTTTGACTAAAGTGGTGGGGTCAGTTTCACCTACAGTCACCAAACTCGGTACATATATTGTTCTCATCAAGCCATGCAACTTTCAAAATGACAGTCATTAGCTCAGCCCAACAGGAAGTAGGTCATTTTGGAATTAATGTGGATTTTTTAAAAAGCAGTCTTTTTTTTGAAAAGACATCTACTATATAGCTATAATTACACTTAATCTTTGCATAGCTGTTACATTGTAATTCAAAACAAATCAAATCACAAACTAGGAGAAAGGCACATAAACAGAGCTATGTTGCACCCCCTTAAATGCATATGCCCACTATATATTACTTCAATACAATTAATTAATGACTAATAAGGATAACAACATATATCTCTTATCTTCTTCATGCATTATCTCACCAAATATTAGCTGTATGTTTGGACAAGGAAGCTAACACGTCAGCGCAAAACAAGTTGCTCTATAGTGCTCGCTTCGATATGCATTGTTTTCATACACCCACCGGGTGATGATGGCACCATAGTGCTTGGGCACATCATCGCTGCTTCAGCAAAAGGATCGTATGAGTAATGGATTTGTGCAAAACTGAATATGTGCAAAGACACGAATGTGTAATATGAGTAATATACCGCAACGAGTGTGTGCAGAAAAGAGTACTTTAAATTGTATGTATCACATGATTAATAAATACGTACTGAGTTGTATATACAAAATAAACATATAACACAAGGATATAGATCATGACTGTTGGTGTCTTCCACCTCTGAGTAATACTGTCACGAGCTCTCTGTGCACACTGTTCATGATTTGTTTTCATTCTCTATGTGCTTCATTGTTTACGCTGGTCCATGCATTTTGTTGAGAATCTCCGCTCTGTCTTCTGATTGTGTTCCCTGATCGTTCTCACCTTTTTTCACTTCAGCACTGATTAGTCCTGCTTCTTTGTCTCATCACAAAGTCTCACTGATATTATTGTGTGTTCATATATTTCCAGTTTGACTTCCTGGTTTTGAGCCGTGCTCCTTTTCTCGTGTATGATTATGGATTATACCTGGTTATTGTTGCCTGCCTGTGTTATGACAATATTAGCACTATTTACCAGTCAGAAATAAGTCAGTTTGTTGACTGGTGTGATAAAAATGAGCTAATAATAAATACAAAGAAAACGGAAGAGATTGTATTTGACCCAAAATGTATAGATGACCATCGTCAAGTGCTTATACATGACCATCATATTATCCAGTCACAGACCTATAAGTATTTGGGCGTTTACATAGATAGTTCACTTACATGGAAAACATACAGTGAATGGGTTTGCACTCGTCTACAACAGAGACTGTATTTCTTACGTAGGTTACGTCTCTATGCAGTAAACAAGAATCTTATGTTGCTGTTTTATAAAGCTGTTTTAGAAAGTATTGTTAGGTATGGAATCACAGTATGGTATCACAGTATGGAATCACAGTATGGTTTGGTAACCTGTCAGCACAGTTTAAATCTAAGTTGATGCACGTGTTATTGACAGCATGGAGAATTGTTGGGCATGACGAATATTTTAACCTTCAAGATTTATATGAGGAATGCGTTCTCAATCAGGTAGAGAGGATTCTTGGTGATCAGACTCATTGCTTGTATTTACAGTATGAACTGCTTCCCTCTGGTAGAAGATATAGAATCCCAATGTGTAAGTTAAATCGATATAAGAATTCCTTTGTACCTGTATCAGTGTGTTTGTTTAACAAGAGTTTATCTTGATCTTATTTTGATTTTATCTTTTTATCATTGTTTTTATTGTTATTATTATCTGTTTATTGTATGTCTGCAGCAACATGTAGTCCACAACAATTTTTCTCTCGAGGACAATAAAGTATACTACTACTACTACTACTACTACTACTACTACTATGGAGTTTGTCCAATTTTTATATTATGTTTTTGGTATATAATGATATCATATTATTATTTTCTGGATAAAGAAAAATATTGTGACATGAATTTGAGCTCATATCAACCAGGATATCAGCCCTAGCAGATGGCCCTCTCTTTATCTCTCTTTGTTCCTCTGTAAGTGCTCCTTGCAGACATTTCTCCCAAAACAGGCTCAGAATCCTCTCCATCCCTCACTGTCTTCATCTTCCATCCCTCTCTCTCTCTGTCTGTCTCTGTCTGTCTCTCTGTCTCTCTCTTTGTCTGTCTCTCTCTGTCACTCTCACTCTTTGTCTGTCTCTCTGTCTCTCTTTCTGTCACGCCATGTGTCTCTCTGTCTCTCACTGAAACAGAAACACAATATAAACACACTTCATTCATATTCTCACACACACACACACACACACACACACACACACACACACACACACACACACACACACACAGGTGTAAACAATCACTCATTACTCGCTCGTTCTCTGTGACTCCTGTGATTGCCACAGCAAACAAAAACAGTCTGGTTGTGGTTATGAACTGAATACATTTTTAGTCTTACCTTAACCTCCTCACCAGTGGGGGTGAAATTCTTCATCTGAAACCAGTGGTCAATTAATAAATGATCCATCTATAAAACACACAGTAACAGAAATGAATTGTTCCAGTCAGAAATAAACACAGAAACCATAACTATCATACAACAACCTTTAACATAAGATAAACCACAGTGAGTGTAAAACACTGAGTGATGGGGCGGTGTGATGAAGTGGAGTTACTGTTATCATGATGAAGTTGATTATTCTCCAACAATATCAATTCCTCAAGTGTTTTATTCCTCTTAATAAGACAAAAAAAATGCAGCTTGTCATGTTAGAGAGAAACCGCAAAGAAGTGTAAACTCCTCTGTCCTGAAGATGTCAGAAAACTTAAAGTTACAAAGCACTGACACTGGAGACTCCTTCCATAAACATTGAATAAACATCTCTTTATAATAAACTTCACCATATCAACATTTATGCATGGTATTTAATCTGCTTATGTGGAGCATCTGCTGTACATGTCCCTGTGAATGAGATGTTACTATAGAAACGATATCGTATTAGAACGAGCGTGTTAATTATAAATAAACCTGTGATTTGCAGCTGCACTACTGTCAGAGCTGAATACAACTCCATTTCCAATCAGCACCACAGACTACAAACCATGTCACCTGAGACTTTCACACATTCACGTTCACTGCACTTCTTATTACACACACCTTACATGCATACTTTAGATAGCCCTGACTTTTACACACATATTGCGAAGCCTCGCTCCAAGCATTGATGATTCCAAACCGTTTGATTCTGTGCCAGAAATGACCAAACAATGCTGTGTGGACTTTTACATAAAATGGTCTTTTAACTAATTATTATTATTGTAAGACTTACGATGTGAGCTTTAAAGTTGAGCTTAATACATTCAGCATCACACACCCTCGCAGCAAGGAAAACTCCCTGTGAGAAACAAAGCAGGTCATGAGTGATTAAAACACATTCTAAATTACATGCAATTACACACAAATCAGTGAATTTAAACTTTTACACATGTCTGAGGGAATTAAAGAGCAGAATGTGTAATGATGAATTACACTCCTGCTCATTACTGTAATTCTTTTTCATTAATATTTACAAACTACAAAAATAAAGTGTGTGTCTTGCACAGGAAAGATCTTAATCACATTTTTGTTTATAATTAAGACTAACACACTGTATATTATATAAATTTTCATATAGATACATAATGTAAGTTTGGATGTTAGTCATGAATTATAATTACATTAAAATTGTGCACATTTAAATGAGGAATTTAAATATAAATCATGAAAAATCATGAGCTGAAATTCTACACACATTCATTTATATTTATTTAATTAAATGCTATATTCTCATATCATGATAAAACATTTCATAAGCAATCATAAAAATGTTACTTGGCACATGACGAGTTTTCTGAACCTCATTTTATCATTATAACATCAGATCTTTCAAATGTTTATCAGTGTAATTAGAGAAGAATATTTTGAACTCACAGCCAGAACAATCCAAAAGGCCTGACTTTTTCCCTTCATTACGCTGATGTACTGACCATCAGAGCTCATTTCCTCATGGTCCTGTGTGTCTGAAACGTCAAGAGAGAAAATCAGACTCGATTATGCCTCCACACTGTTCTAATCTGATCTCACTGTACTTCAAACTGATTGTAATCTGATTACGAGGCTGATATCCCAAAACCACTTCAACGTAAAGAACTACACATTTCTCTCATTATTATGACTCTATTAATCTGGCAAACTCTAGAGAAAATTACAGAATTAACCTCAACAATGTGAGACTTACAGACAGTCGCATTCAGAGTCAGTGACTTACATTCAAAAGTTACAGCAGTATTTACGTGAGGAAAGTTCCTGGTATTCAGAGGTGGGTTATGCAGCTGCTTAAGTAGATTTTCTGAGCTTCACATTCAGATTATTAAAATCACCTGTGTGAGGTTCACATCTCTGAGGTTACCAGATTTTTCTTGAGTGGAAGCGTCTGAGACTCAGTTTTTCAATAGTGTCTAGACCACTGCCTGGTTACCTCAAACTGCCAGACAGTGGCACTGGACTTAATATTGGTCTTTGCTTGAGCCAATATCAAGCAAGAATAATGCAAGACAAGTTCAAGGTCAGAATCACATGTAACTCATACATACCTCTGTTTCAGGCAAACTCTGACCCCACATGCCAAACTCTCACGTAATTTGCGAATAGAGCTTCTCTCTGTAGTGACACTATATGGCCAAAAGTATGTGCACCACTGACCATGGTTCTTCCCAAAACACACAATTGTATAGAATGTCTCTGTGTGCTGTAGCTTTACAATTTCCCTTCACTAGAACTAAGAGGCTCAAACCTGTTCCAGCAGGACAATGCCCCTGTGCACAAAGCAAGCTCCATGAAGACATGAAGATAAGGTTGGAGTGGAAGAACTCGAGTGTCCTGCACAGAGCCCTGACCTCAACCCCTCTGAACACCTTTGGGATGAACTGGAACACCGACTGCACCCCAGACCTCCTCGACATCCCAACATCAGTGCCTGACCCCACTAATGCTCTTGTAGCTGAATGAACACAAATCCCCACAGCCACGCTCCAACATCTAGTGGAAAGCCTATCCAGAAGAGTGGAGCTTATTATAACAGCAAAGTGGGAACAACTCCATAATAATACATTTTGGTTTAGAATGTGAAAATTCATCAAGCAACCACAAGACTCTCTTGTCTGTCCTCATGAGTTTAGGAATTTGTGGTGCAGCATGGCAAAGGTTTGTTTCCTACCTGGAAGGTCGGTCATATCAGGTGACGTGGAGGAGATCCACAGCTGCTCCACACAGACTCTCCACTGGTGTACCACAAGGCTCAGTACTTGGTCATCTTCTGTTCTCTGTTGTGATGGGGGGCCGGAAGCCTGCTCACGGAAGAAACTCAGCGCTCAGTCACACGACTGCCAGCGGGGTGCTGAACGGACAGTGCGGGTTCAGAACCCCCATTGTTTTGGACAGCCGGAGTGCGCGTGGCTGCGAGGCGGAGCAACCTAATTCAGCAAGGCTGGCAGCCAATGAATGCCGCGGCACCAACTCACACTCCTGGAAACGACGGAGGGATATAAAAGGAGCCAGTGGCCACTCTCCAGGCAAGGTAGGTGAGGCTAATATCCCCACTAATATATGTCTCTGTTTTCTTGCCAGAGGGAGACATCAGTGAGGAAGACGAGCCTCAACCTCTGCACGCCGACCTCCACGCGTCCTGAGAGCATCCACTGTGCCACCTCCGTCTCGCCGTCATGCCGCTGCTGCCAGCTCGCTGTGCTCAACCCCAAGACGACACCAACCTCACTGCGCTTCACAGGCCACCCACACCTGCACCCCCACTTACTTCCTGCACAAGTTTCTTAAATAAAGAGCACATTCCCCATATTCCTGCCTCTGGGTGTTTAGCTCTCCTGTGGTCTCATGTTGTCACAGTGGTGGAAAATGAGGGCATGAACACAGCACCTAGCACCAAGATAGACTCAGTATTTCAGCAGTTCCTTCAGACGAGCCTGCAGCAGCAGGCAGTGACACAGGAGCTGGCCTGTGGCCTCCAATTTGCTACCCAAGAGCTCCTGGAGCTCCGTCAAAGGACCAACGCCGCTGCAGTCCCCCTTCCCAACCCCTGCCAAGAGGACCAGCGCCTCCTCACTAAACTGTCACCTGGAAGCGTACCTACTAACTTTCAAGCGCATCGCCCAGCGGGAGAAGTGGCCTAAGGAGGGCTGGGCCCACGCCCTCACTCCCTTCCTCACAGGAAAGGCCCAGCTGGCGTACCATGCCCTCCCACCAGATGAAGCCGCCCAGTACGACATAGTCAAGAGCGAGATTCTCCTACGCTGTGGCCTCTCCCCCACCAGCGCGGCAGCAGAGATGGCTACAGCCTGAATGCCTTTCCACCAACGAGGTCGTCGAGAGAGTGGCCATGGACCGGCTCCTGAGGGCTCTGCCATCTGAGGAGCGAAAGGCTGTTAGCATGCAAGCGGTGGCCACCCAGGCGGTGAGACACCAGGACCTGCACTCCCCTGGGGAGGGGAGACCCCACCAAAGTCGCTCCACTTATGGGAAGCCCAAGGATGAAACCATGCCTACCAAGCCGGACGCCGCCGCTCCTTGACATGTGGACAAGCCCTGGCTCTCAGGATGTGCCCTACATAAGGTGACCCCTCCCAGTCTTCCCACCATCCCTGTCGAGGTTAACAGCAGGCCAGTCTCGGCTCTCCTGGATTCAGGGAGCAAAGTCACCCTGGCCCGTTCTTCCCTCCTAACCTCCCCCAAAGCCAGTGGCACCCTGACTGTCTCCTGCATGCACGGGGATGTCCAGGAGGTTCCAGCGGCCCACGTCAGTGTGAAGCTCCAGGCAAAGAAGTGGCCTCAAGGTACTCACCACAGCCAGAGCCCCAAGAACCCCATGGAAGAGGAGAACCAGGACGATGCGGCCACGGGTGCGGTGGGCCTATTTGGCCCAGGGCAAAGGAGACAACGGGGCAACCTCAGCAGGTGAGACTTCCATCCCCACTAACCCTGTATTGTCTGTGTTTTCCCAAGTCGCCCGAGCTAAAAGAGGACACCAGGCTGAAGAACTGCTGGGGCCAGGTGCGAGTCATTGAGGGGGTCCACCAACACCCCGAGCGACTACCAGCCGCCTACTTCCTGGTGCGTGGGAGAGTCCTTTACTACAAGATAGAGCGGCGAGGCCAACCCCGTGAGCTGCGTGTTGTTCCTCGCAGCAGCACCCAGGCCCTCATGCCCCTGGCCCACTCGCATCCACTGGGGGAAACTTGGGGGCCCGTAACACCCTGGAAAAGCTGAAGGACCGCTTCCTCTGGCCTGGAAGTGCCCCCAGTGTCAGAGGACTACCCCCTACAAGCCTTCTCCCGCACCCCTTATCCCTCTCCTCATTATCGGCATCCCCTTCGAGGGAGTAGGCATGGATCTTGTAGAGCCGCTGCCAAGGTCTACCTGGGGCCACGAATACATCTTAGTCATCTTAGACTATGCCACCCGCTACCCTGAGGCAGTTACCCTTCGGAAGGCCACCTCCCGGAACATCACCCGTGAGCTCCTGCTCCTCTTCAGCTGCATTGGAGTTGCAAAGGACATCATCACCGACCAAGGTATGCCTTTTATGTCCAAACTAATGGTGGATCTATGTCAGTTGTTGCAGGTGAAGCACCTGAGGACATCCGTCTACCACCCCCAGACTGACGGACTAGTAGAGCGATTCAACCAGATGTTGAAGAGGATGCTCCGGAGGGTGGTAGATGAGGAGGGGAGGAACTGGGACCTTCTCCTCCTCTATGTCCTCTTTGCTGTCCAAGAGACCCCTCAGGCATCCACCAGATTTACACCATTCGAGCTACTCTTCGGACGGCGACCTCAGGGGCTGCTGGACGTGGCCCAGGAGGCAGGTGAAGAGCAGCCCTCCCCCTACCGTTCCCTTGTCAGGGAGCATATGGAGGCTGCCCAGCGAGAGCAGAGGATGACCTACAACCATCCCGCTCAGCCCCAAGAGTTCCAGCCTGGTGACAAGGTCCTCCTCCTTCTTCCCGACGCCTCCTCCAAATTCCTCGATGGCAGGGCCTGTTCACAGTCCTCAAGAAGGTGAGCCCTTTCAACTACTGCCTGCAGCAGCCACATAAGCTGCAGATACTCAAATATACCATATCAACCTGCTGAAAAAGTGGACTGACCCTGCCCCTGTGGTGTCTGCATTCACGAGCCTTTCCACAGATCCGTCAGAGTGTACCTTGGTCCACCGTGGAGAGCTCACACCGGCCCAGAGCCCGGAGTTGTCTGAGCTGGTGGACCAGTTTGCCGCGTCCCAGAGGCCCACCGCAGGGCAATCGAGGAGGAGATCATCTGGATGCTCCGAGACGGAATCAGTGAAGAGTCCACCAGTCAATGGTCCAGCCCCATTGTCGTGGTGCCCAAGCCTGATGGGAGCATCCGGCTGTGTAACGACTTCCGGAAGCTGAACCAGATCTCAGACTTTTCTTAAATAAAGAGCACGTTCCCCAGATTCCTGCCTCTGGGTGTCTGTGTTCAGCCCTCCTGTGGTCTCGCATTGTCACACTATCTATACCTGATCTCTTGGTGAGGTCATATCCTCACATGGACTTACATACCACTGCAAAGCAGATAACACTCAACTCATCCTCTCCTTCCCTCCCTCAGACACTTATGTTTCTGCTCAGATCTCAGTATGTCTGGCATCATATGGTATGACATCTTATCATGGATCA
>CM040466.1:94588-96056 GCA_022758105.1 Pangasianodon gigas
CTTATTCCACAGAGATAGATCATCATAAGTCCTCCTGAAATGTGCTCTGATGTTCTTTCTGTCCACATTAAGAGAGATCGTTGTCTCTACACCAGCTCTTCTCACCTGTCAGTGGCCTCAGTGAACACAATGCTTTCACAAGTGCAACTGAAAAGCATTGACCTTATCGTCCAGTCTGGAGAGCAAAAATGGCCATGCTCTCAGGGTGGGAGGGGCATACTCTCTCTCCCCTGTCAGTCACAGTGACACTAGCCAATCACAGGCGTCTGTGAGCTCCTGTGTGTGGAAGAGGGCAGATAGTGCTTTGCTCTTTGTGTGTTACGCTGCCTTGTGACACTGCATGAGCACCAGTTCAAAATGTCAGCTTCCTACCTCCTGTAGTTGGTCTCTGTGCCTCTAGAGGCCCCCTGTGTTCCCCTCTGCCTTAGTTCTTCCTCGTGCGTCCTTGTTAGCATTATCCAGGTCACCTGTGCCTTGTTTCCCCTAGGGTATTTTAGTCGTGTTTTTTCCCCTTGTTCCTCACTTGGTTTTTGAGTCTTGGCTGTGAGTGTCCTGCTTTGTTTCACCTAGTCCTTCCAAGCTACCTCAAGTAAGGTGTTCTTAGTTATTTGTTTGTTAATGTTCTCTAGTTTTGTCTTCTCCCCTCGTGGAGTTTTTATTTTCCCATGTGGTTTTTTTTTCATTATCTCTACTGTTATTAATACCTCTGTCCGAGAAGAACTTTTGTTGGATTCTTTTTTTTTGCAAAGACCTTTTTTTTAATAAAGCTACATTGCCTGGAGCACTGCCTTGAGTGTTTCATTTGGGTCCAGCATTACCGCCTCTGTGGCTAAGTGGTAGATCTCTCAACCACCACACCAGACACCTGAGTTCGAGCCTGGCTTGTGACACAAAAAGATGCATTTGGCTGGTAATCTGGGAGGGTGATAGCTATCACATGCTTTCTCCAAGACACACAATAGTGTTCACCCTCCTGGATTGTTAGCTGTCATATGATACTGAACTGGTGGGTGGGAATGGGCCAAAAACTAAATTAGGGGAAAAATTGTGGGGAACAATGCTTTGTCTAAGGTAGGGTTTCACAGTAACCACTGGGGATAAAAGCTGCTGCACATCTGTTTCATTAAGATGTAGACACTAGAAATGCATACATGCACACTTTCATCCATTTATTCATTCAGTTTCATGATTCTTTAAACAAACACATTAATGTACACATTATATATATATATATATATATATATATATATATATATATATATATATATAGGAAGTATTTGGACAATGACAGAGTTTTTGTGATTTTGCCTTTATACACCACCACAATGGATTTGAAATAAAACAATCAAGATGTGATGGAAGTGTAGACTTTCAGCTTTATTTTAAGAGGTTCCACAAAAATATGGCATTTACCATTTAGGAATTACAGCCATTTTCAACAAAGTACCTCCATTTTCAGGGGCTCAAA
>CM040466.1:146530-157445 GCA_022758105.1 Pangasianodon gigas
TTCCTCTCAAGGTTTCTTCCTCATATCATCTAAGGGAGTTTTTCCTTGCCACAGTCGCCTCAGTCGCCTCAGGCTTGCTCACTAGGGATAATTTTGTCTAACATCTAGGACTGTTTGCATGTTTTTGTTTCTGTTTGCATGTTTTTTTTGTTTCTTATGTTCTGTAAAGCTGCTTTGAGACAATGTTCATTGTTAAAAGTGCTATACAAATAAAATTGAATTGAATTGAATTGTATCAGAAAGATAAAGAGCAGAACTTCACATAATCAAATGTCTACAAGGTAGTTCCTACAAAGATGAGCTGAAAGAGATAAAGAGTGGGAGAAGTGTCTCGTCTCGCAGTGCATTGTACCCTCTTGACCCTTTCATGGATAAAGATGGTGTGCTCAGGGTGGGAGGTAGACTTTGTCGTTCAACCTTTCCAGATTCTGTGAAACATCCTATAATAATCCCAAAAAACCATCAGATTACAGAAATGATTGTTGCTCACTTTCACAGTAAAGTTGCGCACCAAGGAAAAGGATTCACTATAAATGAGATAAGATCTAATGGCTTTTGGATCCCAGGAATCAACAGAATTGTAACATTGTATATTAGAAGTTGTATTGTTTGCAGAAAGCACAGGCGACCTCTTGAAGAACAGAAAATGGCTGATTTTCCATCAGAGAGAGTTGTTCCTTCGCCTCCGTTTACATATACTGGCATGGATTGTTTTGGTCCATTTCTTGTGAAGCAGGGCCGAAGTGTTCACAAATGGTATGGTCTTCCCTTTACTTGTTTCAGTTCCCGTGCTGTACACATTGAGATGCTTACTGATATGACGGCAGATTCTTTTATCAATGCTCTGCGTTGTTTTATTGCCATAAGAGGCACTGTGCGACAGATAAGGTCCGATCAAGGAAGCATATTTGTGGGAGCAAAAAATGAGTTGAAAGATGCCCTTAAAGAAATGGATGTGGAAAGAGTGACAACCTTCCTATCAGAGAAGCAGTGCGACTTCATCATGAATGCACCACATGCAAGTCATGTTGGTGGTGTGTGGGAACGCCAAATTAGAACCGTAAGATCTGTGCTGAACGCTACTCTTGCACTTCATCTGGGATGGCTAGATGACTCTTCTTTACAAACTTTTTTGTATGAAGCAATGACAATTGTGAATAGTAGGCCACTTACTACTGATTGCCTAACTGATCCTCAAAGTCTAGCACCAATTACTCCAAATCATCTGCTTATGATAAAATCAACTTCTGCTTTGCCTCCACCAGGGAATTTCGTCAGGGAGGATGTGTTTGCTCGGAAAAGATGGAGACGTGCAGTATTTAGGAGAGCAATTTTGGAGTCGCTGGCGCAAAGAGTATCTTGCTAATATAGCCACCCGACAGAAGTGGAACGTATTTAAGAGAAATCTTCAAGTTGATGATATTGTTATCGTCAAAGAAGAGGAAGTGCCTAGGAATGAATGGAGGCTCGGCAGGATAAAGGAAATTATTTCTAGTGGTGACGGGCTTGTAAGGAGAGCTAAGATTCTGCTAGGTGACTCAAAGCTTAATGCAAAGGGCAAGCGTATTAATAAACCGTCCATAATTGAAAGACCAGTGCAAAAACTCGTTTTATTAATGGAGGGACATTAGTGTTATCATTGAAAAGTTTCTCTTTGAGATGTTATAAGGTCAATGAATATAATATTAATATTTCTTTGAAATTTTAATGTTTTGATTAATCATTAAAAAACAAAAACAAAAAAAACCTAAAAAAGAATTAAAAAAAAAAAAAAAGGATTAAAAAAAATTATTCGTGCTTGTACCTTTGGTATAAGGTTTGCACTCATAATTTGGTGGGAGTGTTAATGATTTTGTCTTATATTGTGTACTTTATTAGTATTTCTTTTTTTTTTTCTTCAAATATTTGTATTCTTTGAATTGTTTATTTTTGATATTTTTTGTATGATGTTTAATTTCTTCAAATTTGTGCTTCATTTGTGTTATGGTAACGGAGGTCTTTTATTGTGACATTTACTCGCGTGAGCGGATATATGGCAAGTGTGCACAAACATTTCAGTACGGAACGAGACCTAAGCGCACATGGTTGTGGCGTCCAAGGATCATGGTTTTCAAGGATTAGAGGGATTTAGCTCCTGGTTTGAATGGAGAACAAGGTAAGAATATAGACTTCCTGTTATCTGTTAGATTTATGTGATTGTTTGGAGTTGTTTGCTCTGTAGTAAGATTGTTTATGTTGTTTGATCTTCACTAATAAGTTTATTTATGTATATTTGGTTTGATGTATGTTTGTTTCAAAGTTTATTTATTTTGGTATTTTGTTTTCTCTTTTGTACAAGCTCTTACGTTGATTCTCACTGAGTTATGGCTGCATTCTACGTCTTATGGCGTCCAACGATGATCTTATCTGTGACGGCTTTCAAATAAAGTGTGGGAATCATCAGTCGGAGGGTCTATCCTTTTTTAAGCCAGGGAGCTACACAAGATGTGCTTCCGAATGTCTGTTAGGTGAATATCGTTTCTGGCCCGAAACAAATTGACCACAGCCCGGCTCTTGCTGGTCAGTCAAAATTTTGCCTCTACCTCTATTTGGCCTAGTCTCTATTCTGCAGGGAAAATTACAGTAAGAACACATTTATTCATATCACCTACTCTGTGGTACACATTGGCATGCAGTATACAGTCATTTGACAGTTGAGAGTACCCTTATGTTTAGTGCATGCTGAAGACTTACCGGTTCTCACTGTGGAAAGTTCTGATGATTGAGGCCACGGTTGATCTTCTGAGGTTTGGGTGAATCATTGTAGCTGCCTCAGTCATTGTCATGCCATGATGGTCTACAACTATTGCTCGGTTCAACTATTGATCCGTGGCCTTGTCCTCTACCATGTTCCCCCACACCTCTCAAACGAGGCCCTTGGCCCCCTCTCTGGTGAGACCTAAGCCCTCCTCTATGACGAGGCCCACGATCACCTCTCAGAAGGGGTGCTTGTCCCCTGCCATTCCTTTGACCGCCTCGTCTTCCTTGTCTTCCTCCTCTCACTGCTTGACTTGAAAATTCCTTGACTCGAAAATTTAAAATTTGACTTGCTTGAAAATTCCTCAAAGAAGTGATCCAACAAAAAAGATTCTTAGGAGAAAAAAAATCACAAAAAGGTTTCGCTACTACAACAGGGAAACTTACTCGAGACATGAAGGCAACATTAAACACCAAGCCAGGAAACTAAAGAACAGGACAACATGGGGAAATGGGACACTGGTGGCAGTAATGAGGCAATTAACAAATAGAGGGAAAACAACATGGCGGAACAATGAGGGCCTCTAGTGGCCGAAACACAAAACAGCAAGTCTGGGATCCTGACACTGTGAAATCAAGATCACTGCTTGACAGTCATAGGTAGGTTTCTTATCGTTGTTTAAAGCAATTTATTTCACCCTTATTTCAGCCTTTACTTATAAAATGGCTACAGCTTTGCTCTCTTTTCAGCATTTTGATCACAAAACCAAATTTGGTATTATCTGGGTTTTTTTTTTCTTAGATCCACCCCCTTCTATTTTTGGAGCATACAGGAAAAAAAAAAGTAAAACCTTGGGATGCGCCTCTCAATTTTTTTGTGACATGCCTATTAAAAATCTCAGTTTGAGTGAAGTCTAGTGTTGTTCAGAGAACTTGTGTGACAGGGTGTGAAGTCTGGATCAAGCTGGAGCAGCAATTTACTGTTGCTGATGTATTACCTAATATTGTCAAAAATATATATTTTCCCATAAATTATATAACTTACTCTTTGGATTTGAGCTTGTCTTAAATGAAGTTTTTAACAATGAAATGAGGCTGGTACTTAATTTATATTTACTTGAAGAAGTAAAACAGCCTTCATCTTGGTTGATGATGTAAGTGAAAGTCCATAACTGTAAATTCCTTCTGTATATTTGTTTAACATGTGACACTGTTGTAAAATATTAATTTTATCATTCACGCCAGCTGCTTTTCATTACCAGAGGGCTGCCAAGAAGGCAAACTATGAATAAAGTGTTGTGTAATTGTTGCATAGTTGTGTATATGGATCAAACTGTATTTTAACTGAAATGAACTAAATTTATATATGCGATATCTTTGGTACATGAAAATACCTTGCAAACTGCAACTAATGAAAAAAGAACTCATTACAAATAATTAGTACAATTAAAATAGTACCTGTATTTTGTTTTGACAAGATCAATTACATCATGAATTATTTCAGCTGGTTTCACCTCCTACAGAGAACACATTACCTTCATGCCACCTCAGTGACTACTTTTAAATGCATAGTCAGTGAATACAAGACCTTTAGGAGGGAACACTCAATGTTTTTGAGGAGCCAGAATGAGAGGAGGCTGAGAGAGACAGAGACTTGACTTTTAAACATCTCTTTAATCACCAGAAAAAATTAATAAGTAATTTTTTTTTCACTTTTTAAAAAGGATCAAGATGTATTGTACAGGTATATCAAAAAATATAGGAAAAGTCAAAAACTGATATCATAAAACAAAAGAAACATCATATTTTCATATTAAAAAAACAACAATAAAAACATCATATAATTCATTATCATACATAAATGTTCAGAGAGCCATCACAATCAACTTCACATATGCAGTTATTAATGCCCCACCTGTTTTTAAAGGTCTCTATATCCATTATTAAATTATAAAAGGCAAATTCAACCTTTAAACGTGATTTTATCAAACCCCTAAAAATCAATGTAACATCAGTCTGTCCCATTGCAACGATCTTATTTTTCCCGTGACAGCCAAAGAGCCAACTTTGCTTGGCCAAAAACAAAATTCACTAATACATGGGTCTCCCTTTTGGAATGTTTACATTTAGGACCATAGATAAAGAAAGCTTTAGTAAAAACCTCCCCTAATTCACGGCAGCATTCTTCTAAAAAACAAAACAGAGGGACAAGCCTTTCACATTCAGAAAATAAATAAACTGTTTCCGACTGTCCACAGAAAAGGCAACCCTCCCCTACCTGTGGATCAGTGTGTGCTCTGTGTCTGTTCGTAGCTATTATACCATGCACAATCCGCCACTGCAGGTCTCCAGACCGTTTCTCAATGGGGGGTTTGTACAAGGTCCTCCAACTACCATTGGGGGAAAAGCCTGATCCAAAAAAGTCCAACCACTTAGACTCTTTTACGCTCTCCAGAGTATGACCATGAAGAGCCTTTACACACATCGCATATAGTTGCTTCTTCCCAACAGCACTCAAAAGTCCTGACCGAGGTGACGCAAAGGACAGGATGTTGCCCTCTGTTTCTTGCCACTCGCCATTTCCTGCTGAAACCTCCAGGTCTGGGAAGGATAATACTTCCTCCTCACCAGGTACGACCAGGGACACGCTGTAATTCTGCGGCAATCGTTCCTGCACTTCGGTCAGAAGTCTCTGAGCAACTCGAACAGATCTTATGCCAAGCTTAAGCGCCAGTGTCTCTGCAGACAACCAGCCATCCTCGGAGGCTAGATGCCCTACTTTAGTGATGCCTGCAGAAAGAAGAGCATTTCTCAGAAAGAGGGATTTAAAAATGTACAACTCAAGTGCTGGGTTGAATAAGGCTCTTCCTTTAGCCACTGAAAATGAGTGTCACTTAACTCTCGAGAAATCCTGAAGAGTGTCCATGATTTTAACACTGACTTGTGAAAAGATGTCAGACCACTTAAGTCCAGTTTATCACAGTCCAATAGAAACAAGTGACGATCAAATCCCATCTTTCCTGCTCTTCTCAGAAGGGCACAAGCAACCCCAAACCAACTCACGTCCTCTCCATAAAGAAGCCTTTGAGCTGTCTGGAGTCTGAAGGCCTTAATCCGTGACCTAATGTCGAGGAGCCCCTGACCCCCCTCTTGCCTAGGCAGATAGAGGACTGACCAGAAAAAGTCTATTAATCGTTGCTGAATGTCTCTTACCAAATCTTCTGGGGGCTCCAGCACCATCATTCTGTGCCACAAAGACGAGGCAACCAAATTATTACAGACCAGAACTCTTCCCCTGTAGGAAAGCTGGGGTAGCAGCCAATGCCAATGAGACAACCGAGCACACACTTTCTCCACTAGGTCCTCCCAGTTTTGCTTATTATATTCATCAGTTCCTAAAAACACACCTAAACATTTTAACCCTGCCCTTCCCCACTGCAACCCCCCTGGAAGTAAAGGACCTTTACTGTCTTTTCCACACCACAAAGCATCACTCTTTGCCCAATTAACTTTCGCAGATGAGGCTTTACCGTAACATTCTAAGCTTTCTTCTAAACATTGAATATCTCCAGTACCTCTAATTAAAACCGTGACATTATCTGCATAAGCAGAAAGTTTAACAGACTGCTGGGGCATTAGTGTATTAATCTGTAGACCCCTTAACTCTCTTCTTAATCTGCATAGTAAAGGTTCAACGACAATACTATAAAGTTGCCCTGAAAGAGGACAACCTTGTCTGATACCCCTTTGAACCCTTATAGGAATACTGAGACCACCAGCCAATTTAATTAAACAAGTAGCTTCAGAATAAAGCAGTCTGATTAGTGAAATAAAATGATCTCCAAAACTAAAGGCTTGAAGCGTTTCAAATAGATAGACATGATCTACCCTATCAAAAGCCTTTTCCTGATCTAATGACAAAACCCTCACATTAACATTATTAAAAGAAGCAAAGTCAAAAAGATCCCTCACCAAATGCAAATTATCTGCAATAGATCTACCCTTTATACAGTATGACTGATCCTTATGTATGATTTGTTGCAGTACATTATTTAATCTTTTGGCTAAACATTTAGAGAGAATCTTGTACTCAGAGCATAAAAGTGCCACAGTTAAGTCTCCTTTTTTTGGAAGCAAAGTTAAAACCGCACGCTGGCAACACTTAGGAAGACTTCCTTCATTAATTGATTCCTGAAGAACTTTAAAAGTCATTCCCAATGACAGTCCACAAGCTCCTCAGTAGGAAGACCATCTATTCCGGGTGTACAGCCTAAAGAGAGTTCCATCACAGAGGCAGTCACTTCATCAGAAGTAAGTCTTTTTTCCAAAAGATTCTTCTGCTCTGAGGTCAGAACAGGGAGATCCTGTAGAAATTCTTTTCTACAATGTCCATCTGAATTATCAGCAGCAAAAAGAGTAGAGTAAAAGTCTACAGCCAGTCTACACATCTCCACTGGGTCAGAAGTAATACACCCAATACTGTCCTTTAGACTGTACATCTGTGTCTTGAGCAGCTTTGCATTCCAAATGAAAGAAAAAAAAAAGTAGGAGCATCCATGTCTCTCACTGTTAAAAACCTGCTCCTTATAAGTGCACCCTTGACTTTTTCCATTTAAGATAGAACTTAAGGAAAGTTTTTCAGTCCATTTTTCCTGTAAACCAACAGTGTTGTTAACAGTCATGTTTCTCTCAATAGCAGTAATTTCTTGTTCTAGTTGCTCCAATGTCTTCTTCAAGCATGAAGTGGAATAAGAAGCGTATTGCTGACAAAACAACTTTATATGTGCTTTCCCCACTTCCCACCACTGAATTATGCTATCAAAACGGACCTTTTCAACTTTCCCAAAATAATTTAAATTTCTCAATAAAAAGTTTATCTTCTAAGAGTCTTACATTAAAATGCCAATAATAACTTGTGAGGTCTTATGTCCAAGACACAATCAACTGTGATAAATTTGTGATCAGAGAAAGACATGGGGACAATAGTTGTGTTTCTAACTCTATTTCTCATATTTCCAGATACATAAAACCGGTCCAAACGTGCAGCAGAAATCAGACCAGTGCTGACTTTCACCCAAGTGTACTGTCGCGTTGAAGGATTGTGTTCTCTCCAAACATCTAAAAAATTCAGGTTCTCAATCACATTAGCTAAACAGAGTGCTGACTGTGAATGTGGCTCCTCCCCATTTCTATCAAGTGTAAAATCCAATGTGCCCCCCAAAAAAAAATAAAATCTTCATTCTGGTTTTGCCTTAAAAATTGTTTCAGCTCATTGAAAAGTTTAATTCTATCAGGGCCAGTATTAGGAGCATAAATATTCACAAACAAAAAGCAGAAACTACTTATTTCTGCCCTTACAGTTAGCAGCCTTCCTGGTTCTAACTCATGTTTCAATAAAATTTTGGCTTTAACAGCAGGGGAAAAAAGCACAGTCACCCCTGCACTTAAATTAGTCCCATGACTGAGAACACGTTCTCCCTCCCACCACAACCTCCATTCAAATTCATTGCTTTGGCTACTATGAGTCTCTTGAAGGAAAATAACATTCAACTCTTTCAAATTAATTATTTCCTTTAAAAAAAATGATCCTTTCTCACATTCCTCATCCCATTCACATTAAGGGATCCTATTCTTAAGATCTCCATAAAGATGAAAGAGGGAAGGAGTAGACAGTATAGAAAGGAGATACAAATACAATTCAGAATGTTCATTTTGTTTTCCCTCTTATTAGCCTCTCTTTTTGTGTCGATTTACCTGATTGTCTAATTGCAGTGATATGTTTCTTTAGGCGAAAACGCTTTTGTTGTGAAAGTTCCTTGTAACTACTCACTTTTCATGCCCACATCACAGAAGAGACAAACTTGTCGAGGTCAGGAAAGAAATTATGGACTTCTACACCTGCTTTACCTTTTGTTTCATCAAGAAAGGAATTTATTTCTTCAACAGAGTACAAATCCTTCTCTTGTTCTCCTGCCATTCCTGTGAAATCTGACCATTGTTCATCATCTTTAATGCTGAGAAACTATCTAGTTCATCAGCCAGGCCTTCCTCAGCCCCTCTAGCTATCCATGCATCAGAAGATACACACATGTCTTCAACATCACCGCTAGTAGCATCAACAGCATTAGACCCACTCTCAATTCTTCCAATAACAGAACTAGAAGCAAGCTGTTCATTGCTCACAGGTTTTCTAAAACCTCTCAGTTTTTCCAGAGCTACACCCAGGCTTTTCATTACTCACAGTAATTTTTATCAAGCTTACTCACCTCATTCTGTCCCTTCACCTCAGCAGCTCCATCAACCTGCTCTGGGCCTTTTCTTCCTTTCTCCTTCGTGTGATAATCAGAGTTGCTTATATCTGTATGAGATGTAGACGGGCGCGGGTCATTTAACACTTCTTTGTGCGGGCACGAAAAACGTTTATGCCCCAAGTCACCGCATTCAAAACATTTAAGACTCTCGGTGCTAGCATACACCATATATGAATTATCTCCATGAGAAACACGGAGAGACACTTCTAGTGTGCGCTCAGATGAAGTTAAAAACATGTAGACTACACGTCTGAAAGAGAGCACATGTTTAAGCGCGGCATTTTTGCACCCTAACGGAATCATCTTGAATCTTGCTAATTCTTTGATGATAACATCATTAGAAATAAAAGGAGGGACATTAGAAATGGTGATTTTGGTAGCTGGAGCGGACAGCGGGGTGATCGGTACAAAAGCCTCCTTCACCCATATTCCGCTCACAGTCAGCTGATTCATTAAAGCTTCACTCGTCAAAAAGAAAACGATTGCTTTACTCATTCGTGAGGCTGACAGTATATTCTCAAACCCGACCTGCTCTCCTACAACTAAGAGCAACTCTTCGACCGTAACACCAGGGTCTGGCACACACCTGCACCCATTACGAAGTGAGAGAACAGGTGGCGTTCCCTGCACGGGAACTGCCGCCATCCCGGCGTTTACAGAACCGCAAGACCCGCGCTATACCTCCTAAAAAGACAAACCAACTGACTAAAAAGAGGGAAAACGTCCAAGAAAAAGCAATATTTTCTCCACTCACTCGCACCAGCACACCCCGCTCTCGTACAAACTCACTCAACGCATGCGCACACACAGAGAGAGAGAGAGAGAGAGAGAGAGAGAGAGAGAGAGAGAGAGAGAGAGAGAGAGAGAGTCAGCTGTCTGCCCCTGGATATGCTGCCATGTTGTCCTCTGCCAGCTCTATCACTGCGTCCAACATCGCCAGCTTGTGGCACTGGACACACTCCAATGTTCCTGTCAGAAAACCTGCTACAAACTGCTCCTACACCACCTTTTCCTGTCCTTTTTTATCATATATTTACATTTTATATACTACAGCACAAACCACAACACATACACACGCCAACAACAAAAGCTCAACAGTGACACATACAGAGACCAGGACTTAAGTAGATTAGGGGTAATACATAACAGGTGTAAGTGGTTAGTGAGCTATGTGACATGGTCATGTGACATGCTGAGGCTGATAGGTAATGTAGTTCAGTGAAGAAAGGACCTAAAGAATCTTTGCGTGTATAAATTTGGAATTTACAAGTATATAAACTGATGATGAATAGGAATTAACTGGCTTTTGATATTGCAGAAGATAAGAGGATAGTAAGTGGTTATTTTCATTTGAATATTTACACTTTATTAAATATGTCGATTAAATAATAAAAAAATGGCCGAACCCCAAACGGCTTTCTGTTCTCTATACACTTGCTATGTACATAATGACTTTTACACCATAAGTAGTACACTACATGTCTCCAATAGGGAGTGATTTGGGATGTAACCGGTGTTATATGACCATATAGGACACAGAAAGATAACGGAACAACAGATCAAGTCAAGTGTCAATACCACTGCACACCACACCTTACAAAGCTGCATCAGACATTTTATATTTTTGGAATGCTATACTTATTGCTGCTCCGGATATACTTACTGCTGCTACAAATACAGTCAGGTCCATAAATATTGGGACAGTGACACAGTTTTGGTAATTTTGCCTCTGTACACCACCACAGTGGATTTGAAATGAAGCAGTCAAGATGTGACTGAAGCGTAGACTTTCAGCTTTAATTCAAGGGGTTTAACAAAAATATTGCATTAACCGTTTAGGAATTACAGCCATTTTTTACAGAGTTCCT
>CM040466.1:187126-203739 GCA_022758105.1 Pangasianodon gigas
ACCAAATTGTTGATTTGGCCACTCCTAAAGTTTCTGCTATCTCTCTGATAGGTCTGTTTTGGTTTTTCAGCCTAATGATGGCCTCCTTCACTTGCATCAACACCTCTTTGGACGGCATATTGAGAGTTCCCATGAACAGCTACCAAATGCAAATTCAACACTTGGAATCAGCTCCAGACCTTTTATCTCCTTAATTTATTATGATATAAGGAGGAAACAGGCCACAGCTGGCCATGAAACTGCTTATCAGTCAATTGTCCAATTACTTTTGAGCCTGTGAAAATGGAGGGACTCTGTAAAAAATGGCTGTAATTCCTAAACGGTTAATGCAATATTTTTCTTGAAGCCGTTGAATTAAAGCTGAAAGTCTACGCTTCAGTCACATCTTGATTGCTTCATTTCAAATCCATTGTGGTGGTGTACAGAGGCAAAATTACCAAAACTGTGTCACTGTCCAAATACTTACGGACCTGACTGTATTTATAAATCTATATGTGGTTTGTTACCTAATTATTTATCATCCATCATTTCTGTAAAAACCGGACATTACGATCTTCGCACAGAGGACATTTTTCAACTTGTTGTTCCCCGTGTTAGAACTGAGCTGGAAAAAAGGTTTTAAATTTAATGCCCCTACAACATGGAACAACTTACAGGAACACTTAAAGCTTACTGCGCTCCCTTCGCTGGTCGAATTTATGGCACTTATAAATAATTTTGAGTTCAGCCATACTGGAAGTTGCTTCTGCGATACTTGACTGTTTTACTATGTATTTTTCTATTTCTTTTGATTGATTTTTATTTTTCCACTAATTCTTCCCATCTAGTGTTTTTATTTATTTATTATTATTTTGTTGTTGTTGTTGTTGTGTTAATTGTTGTTGTGTCTTTCACTCCCTTCTTGGCCAAGTCACTCTTGTAAAAGAGATTTTATCTCAATGAGTTTTTATCTTGGTTAAATAAAGATATACACACTATACACATTACACACTATACACACATTATACAGACTATATATATTATACACTATACACGTTATACACTATATACACTGGCTCTTTATGGATAAGACATTATTAACACACCTGATTCTCTGATCAGCTCATTAACACACCTGAGTGTGTGTCTGGGGAAGCAACTGAGAAATACAATTCTTGTGTAAATGGCGCCCTCTACTGATAACATCAGTTAATTAGCACCGTGAACACAGGCCAGAGGACATGTTCCATCACTGTACCTGTGGTGTGAAGTCACTTCTGCACTGAGTATAAGTCGGTGTGAACTCAGGACTCAGAACACAGGGTGAAGGTACCATTCACTGGATAATTCAGTTCTTACGCTCCAAACATGGTTTCAAGGTTCTACACAAATCCTTTAAGGGTTCCCCAAAGGAACAACTGAAGAACCCTTAGGGTTTTAGATTTAGAGTGCACATCTTTAGCCAGTTTATAAGCTCCTCCTCCAGACAGGTCAGTCTGTAGGTGTATAATTACACATCTGTTGCTGTGCACAAAATATTGGCACCCCTCTGCCTCATCTATAAATGGAAAGAGACCACGATACTGTATGCACAAGCACTACAGGAGGTGTGTATCATCTCTGTCGAAAATCCTGCAGTTGGAACTTCATGTCTATAAACTTCTCTAAACTTCAGAACCAGAGCAGGTAATATTTACACATCTAACACAGATCTCCATGAGCTGAGATCCTGATGAGTGGAAAGCTGAGCAACTCTGCAGCATGGTGTGTGTAAAACCTTTTCTTTTCTCCATCACTGATTTAAAGTTCAGAGTTCAGTACACAGCAGAATGTTGGGTCAGTTTAGGGGTGATTAAAGTCAACACACTGAACTTTAACCCTATAATCACCACACACACACACACACACACACACACACACACACATGGATGAACCACATCACCAGAATACAGGTACCATTAAAAATACCTGTTGTTCTGTATATTGAGTTCAGAGTTCCCACTTTCTGTCACACTCCTGCACAGCGCTGAAATCAGAGCTTGTCGATTAGTACAGCTTCTATACAAATATACTGAATATTGATCAGCACACGTGCATCACATGACCTGCTCTCATCCATCACTAACTGAAAGGTCATGGGTTAGAAGATAAATGCACGGCCGTGTGATCTCATCAGTGTGTGTGTGTGTGTGTGTGTGTGTGTGTAAACACAGTCACGCTGCTGAGGCAGTTACCGGATCAATGCTCATCCTTTATGATAGAAGAGCTCTGATTTAGAGCTCAGCAGTAAAACACTTCTCTTATCAGTGTGAATACGATTATTCTCCTCTTACACTGTATTTTACTAAACTAGACAATGTTGTCACTATTAGAGACCTAAATAAATTTTAGACTTCATGTTGAATGTGATGCTGTGTGTGTTGTAACTCTGTACAGTGAACACTTCAGTACAGTGTGCTGTGAACTGCAGAGGCTAAAGCCTGACCCCTGACCGAGGGCGGGGACGAGGAGGAGGAGGAGGAGGAGGAGGAGGAGGAGGAGGAGGAGGAGGACATCCCTCCATCGCTTTTAAATTTTTGTCCCTCTAAACACACTGAAGCTCTTAAACCACACACACACACACACACACACACACACCATGGAGAAAGCTGTGATGACAGGTAGGTGAAGATCCACTGGTTTATTAGAACTCTTCACCCGAGATTATTTTATTTATTATTTATTTATTTATTCTTTTGCAGCATCTCTGTAAAGCAGAAATAATGATAATGAGGTTAAAGAGCAGAATGTCCTTTAATTTAATTTTGATTCTGATTAATTTTCTATAACAGCAACTCTGACAGTAGTGAAGCTGCAATAACTGATTAAAAAATTCATTGATGTGAAGTTTTCTGTGAGGAGACGTTTATGTAACATTCATGGAAGGAGTCTCCAGTGTCAGCGCTTTGTAACAGTCAGAGGTAAAGCTGTTACTGTAAGTTTTCCGACATCTTCAGGACAGAGAAGTTTACGCTTCTTTGCGGTTTCTCTGTAACATGCGTAACAAGCTGCGTTTTTTTTTTTTGGCTTATTAACTTCTAGAGAGAGAAACAACGCTCTTATCCAGAGCAACCTACAGCAGATACATAACAGCATATAGAATTAGACTTTCTGCTGTTTTCTTCCTGATAGTGGAGCAATAACTCAGAAAATGAAGCATGTAACTGGAGCATTATGGCTTTTACACAAACCAAATGTTATTTGAATGAATAATTATCAGCACACGACCAACTGCAGATTATGTTCTGGTTTTGTTTTATTTAAACAGCAAAATTTGGTTATTATAGTAAAGCTGCACATTTTCTTTGTCTTTCTTTTTCTCACTTTTTTGATCTGCAGAAGATCATAGGGCGGCTCTGCGGATTGTCCTTGTCGGAAAAACCGGCGTAGGAAAAAGCGCGACAGGAAACACCATCCTAAACAAAGACGTTTTCCACAAAGAGGCCAGTTCCCTGTCGGTGACGAAGGCCTGTAAGATGGCCACCACCACACTTCATGGCTGCAACCTGGTGGTGGTGGACACTCCAGGATGGTGCGACACAGATCTCTCCGAGGCCGAAATCGTCCAGGAAACAATCCAGTGCATCGACATGTCCTACCCTGGACCTCACGTGTTCCTGCTGGTGGTGCCAATCGGTCGCTTCACCGAGGAGGAATCCAAAGCTGTCCAAATGATCCAGGAGGTGTTTGGAGAAGGAGCCACCAGATACATGATGATCGTGTTTACGAGAGGAGACGATCTGGAGGACAAAGGCATCGACAACTACTTGGCCAACGCCAAGGCCGAGCTCAAGAACCTGGTGGACAAGTGCGGGAGAAGATACCACGTGCTCACCAACAGGGAGCAGAACAACCGCAACCAAGTGCACATGCTTCTGATGAAGATCCAAGACATGGTGCGAGGGAACGGAGGAAACTGCTACACCAACACCACGTACCAGCTGCTGGACACCTACAAGAGGAAAGAAGCCGAGATCCAGAAGCAAATCAGGAGCGTGGAGAGAGAGATGCAAATGAAAGAGGCTGAGTTTCGGTGGAAGATGGTCCTCATGCAGCAGGAGCAACAGCAGCAGAAGATGCGAGAGTCTGAGCTGAAGGGCCAGCTGCTGGAGAGCGAGATCAAATGGGCTCGCGAGGAGGCCATGCTAGCAACCGCTTTGGAAAACCTAAAAATGGAGCTGGCACAGGAAGAAGACAGGAGAAGGTCCGCAGAAGAAGCGCAGCAGATGTTAGAAAGTGCCCAAGCGAAAACGTTAGCAGAGGAACAGCAGAAACATGAGCTGGAGTATGCAGAACACCAGAAGAAGATGCAGACGGAGGAGGAAAAGCAGCAGGCGGAGTGGAAGAAGCATCAGCTTCAGATGGAGGAAGAGGAGCTGAAGAGGCAGATCACTGAGTCGCAGCACAAACAGTGCATGGAGGAGGAGAGGAACAAGCTGGAGCAGGAGCGACTCCACATGCTGAGAGAGTACACGGAGAAGATGAACGAGCTGCACAAGCAGGAACAGCAGACCAAAGAGGAGAAAGAAGAATGGCTGAGGAGGAACATCAAGAGAACGTCCTGTTGCAGCATTGCTTAAATCACAATTACAGTTAAAAAAAAGCTTCAGTTTAGCCGTAAAGTCTGTAGAACAGGATCATAAATCATTTCAGCCACGGCCTCAGCACGAGTGTGTCGCTGTTAGGAGTCTCTGCTTGTGTAAAACGAGTTATTCATCACTTAATAATTTAATCACTTTTACACAAAATAATTATAACTTTAAACAAAGTAATGAATAAACTCAGCTGAGGTTGCTTTCTGATTGGTTGAGGATGTTTAGCAGCATCATTACACAAAATCCGAGGGTGAGCACAATAATTTTTCAAGAGAGCAAAACAAATCTGCAGGACAGGAGATGAAATCTTTCTCACAGATTAAATTCCCAAGTTCTCGACTTAAATTTCACTCCAGTAACTTTTACAGGAAATAAACATCATGGGATTTACCCGAGAAAAGTGTGATGATAATTTCCACACATAAAGTCAGTAAATTTAACTAAGCATATTTTAATTAAGGTTTCCATGGCACCAAGGATTATTCTCAAGTCATTTTACTCAGGTTAGAGTTCACTAACACACAAAGTAAACAGGACAAACTTCTGCTCCTTTAAGTAACCTACTGACTTCATTCATTTCAACCAAACGTCTGCACTCGCAAATCAATAAGACAAAAACACTGACGTAAGGGAGAGCTACAGTAAATCCAAATAACAATAATAATAAATTATCAATATATCTCCTTCCATTAGTCTAAAATTCAATTCAGAGTGCTTTAAATGAAAAAAAAAGCAATGTTATCAAAGAGTAAAAATTAAATAAATAATCCTGATTATTTGAGCTGTTAGTGATCTATTCCATCATTTCTAAAATGATCAAAACATCAGGTCCAGTTCTACTTTATATTCTCCACATCCAATTTCTGTTCCAGCGTAAATTACAGTTTATTTAAGGTGTAAAACGATGCTGTGAACAGCTGGAGTGTTGAGTTAAAGAGGAGACGATGATAAAGGTTTAGGTTTGGGTTTAAATTTCCACTAAAACACGTTTAATGAAGTGAAAATGGAAGTGAAAAGATCTTGAGGTGTGTAAAGATTTAGTTTTGATTCATTTCTACTTCTTCAATCTGTTGTCCTTATTACACTCGTGTACGGAACACACACATACACACACACACACACACACACACACCCCTCAGCTTTCACTTTAATAACATCACCACATGCTTCTCATTTCCACTTCTCCACATCTGGAAGTGAGAACTTTAAATTCTAGACTTTTTCAAACCTGCACAAAAATCTCTGTAATGTTCGTGTGTGTGTGTGTGTGTGTGTGTGTGTGTGTGTGTGTGTGTGTGTGTTCAGTGCACATGAGGGTGACTTCTACACTTTTATGTTTAACTTTATTGCTATTTCTATAAACTAAAAGTACTCCACAATTAATATCAGTATTTTTAACTGTTCTCAAATAAGCTGTGACTCTAAATTCAGTTTGATTTGTACTTTAAAAGGCTGCATGTGATTTTACAGGATCATGTGACTCTTCACCGAGAACCCGACAGGAACCACGGAGCTAGTTTTAGGGGAGAAAAAAAAAAAACACCTCCATCTAGCACTCTAAAGGGTTCTCTGGTTCGTCACTCTCAGGAAACCCTTTAAAAAGTTCTTTAGAACCCTGAAAAGAGTTCCAAAGAGAACATCTACAGAAAGAGAGGAACCCTTTGAGGAACCCAGCACACAGGTAAAGGGTACTAAACCGTACCTTTGTTGTCTCTACAGAGGAACCCCTAAAGCATACACCTTTTACCTGCTAATGTGAAAATAATGCACCTTTAAAATCTTTCAGGAACACAAGTGGACCTGAAGGACGTGTGTGTCTTTAATTACACTTTAACGGTACCCTAAGCGCACCTGTCCAGGTAAAAGACACAGGACAGGTGCAGAAGGTGCACACTGAGGGTACAGTGCAGTTCAGTACCCTTTCTTTCTGAGCGTATTTGTACACCTGCTGTGTTTATACCACACTCCTGTGCAGAAATGATCTCTAACGCATGAGCTCTCCTTCCTTTGTACAGAAAAAAAGCTAGCTAGCTAAATAAATAAATTCACCCACCTCCCACACACACAAATGAGCTAGAATTAAATTTAAAAATAAACTTTTTAAAGACTGTATGAAAAGAACTAACATCAAATCATGAATAAAAATCACAAATCAGGTCAAACCAACCAACTAAAGAATGCATGTGCGTGTGCGTGTGTGTTCTTGTTAAAGAAACAGTAAAATAACTGACTTGAACTGAACATTTCCATGTTATAAAAGATGTGTGATAAACTAAGGAGAAAATAAAACTACACTTTTCCGGAAGCTCTAATATTCCCAGATAGTTGAATTTTAGGTGTGAAGTCTACACTGAGTGAAACACTCAAAGACTTTTCTATAAAAACTGATTTTTGAGACATGCAGCAACAAGACAAGATTTTTCTCCCAATTTTATTGTTTTATTAAAAAAAAAAACAAAAAAAAACGCAGAAAAAAATTGAATGTACTTCTAATGGACACAATTTTAGCCAGCTGTAGCCCAGAGCAGTGATGAACACACACTGAACCTCAACACACTCGGAAACTGTTCTTCGTTTACGCTCGTAATAACACTACAGATATTAAACCTAAAGGAGACGTCAGGCCCAGTTTAGTTCTTTACATTTCTCTAACACTGATTCACGGAGCTCAGGAGGGGAGAAACACCGCGTTTCTCAGACGTACACGAAGCGGAGTGAAACCCCAACACGTCCGCGCCGTAAACGGCTCAGTGTCCGACTTTATTTCACAGACGATCCGGGTCAGAACGCAGCTCGGTGTTCGCGTGCCCGCAGCAGCCGCTGGGAGAGTCGGAGCTGGTTTTATAACAGCGAAAGGACTAAAACACGACCAGTCTGAAATCCGCACCTTCGGGTTTTTCCCCTCACACAAAACAAAGTGAGTTTTAAAAACCGACTGTGGAACTTCAGTGCAAAATAAAACCAGAGTGAACCGTTATTAGAGCGCCCCCTAGTGACCACACGGACACACTGCAGAGTGAGAACAGGACGCGAGCACACCTTCACGTTCAGCCAATCACAGAGCCCGGCTCAGACTCCGAACTGCAGCCTGGATTCATGACGTGCCACTTGTTTAAACACAGAAGATGGAGGATTAGTAAATGGAATTTCAAAAATACACCAATGATCGACTTGCATTTGCCCTCAAACACGCAGACACACGCTGATGGAGAGGAGCAACCAAACCGTCACAGGAGGCTCTTCATCTTACCCAACTAAATACTAGAAATCAAACGGGACAGGTGCGTTGCCGTGACAACAGGATCCATGACTGCACAACAGGTTAAAGTGGCTGAACATGAACACTATGTACAGGCGAGAGGGAGCCAGCGCATCTGTGTGTGTGTGTGTGTGTGTGTGTGTGTGTGTGTGAGAGAGAGAGAATTGAGACACCTTGCTACCGGCTGAATAACTCCAGCACAAGGGGAAAAATAATAAACGCATCCTGTGTGAATATTGCACAATAAAAACGCTGCTGCGTCGTCATTGTGTAGAAACTCAAAGTGTCCGTGTGTAAGTGTATAAAAGTCCTTCAGGGATCATCTCCAACAGCACCAGGGCTCTCTCTAAAAGGAATGACCACACACACACACACACACACACACACACACAGAACATGCACTGATCTCCCTCTAACACACACACACACACACACACAGGAGATTTAGCGCATCCTGTACTCCGAGGTCTTGGACATCTCACAGAGCTGACCCTTGAAGTCGATGTCTACAGTGAAGTCCAGGTCTCTCTGCAACACACACACACAATATTAAACATCACTGATCTCACACACACACACACACACACACACACACACACACACACACACACACACTACAGACAGACAGCTGGTGCAAGGTTCTTTTACACCACAGCACTTCTGGATCGTGATTGGTCAGAAGGTAGATGTTGATTAGTTTTCTATAACAGCAGCTCTGACAGTAGTGCAGGTTTATTAATAATTAACGCGCTCCTTATAACTAGTGATCTCCGCTCCTCCAACTCTGGTCTTTTAACTGTCCCTCAGACTCGTTTGCGTACTGTGGGTGATAGGGCCTTCTCATCTTACGCTCCAGAACTGTGGAACTCCCTTCCATCGGATCTTAGAGAAGCCCAATCTCTTAGCACATTTAAATCTTCTCTTAAAACCTATTTCTTTAGGATTGCTTTTATTCGATTACTTTGTTTTGTTTTGTTATTACTATTATTGTTATATATGTTCATATACTCTTATGTAAAGCACCTTGAGAGACCTTTTTAAAGGCGCTATATAAAATAAAGTTTATTATTAGTTTATTATTAATACGTTACCGTTTCTATAGTAACAGCTCATTCACAGGGGCGTGTACAGCGGACGCTTCACTGATGATAAACAGATTTATAAAAACATTCCAGTGGTGAAGTTTATTATAAGGAGACGTTTACGTAACATCTATGGAAGGAGTCTCCAGTGTCAGAGGTAAAGCTGTAACTAAGTTTTGCGACGTCTTCAGGACAGATGAGTTTACGCTTCTTTGCGGTTTCTCTGTGTAACAAGCTGCAATTTTTTAAACTTATTAACTTAGAACAGGAAGTAATCTGTCTCAGTGATGCTCCACAACATTAAAATGTGACTATAAATGGATTAAAAAAAAAAAGTATGTGTCATTCACAAATTAAAAAAAAAATTAATAGCCGGTAAATTGGTGTGGTATAAGAGGAATAAAACATTCCAGGATGTGCTGTTACAGGAAAATAATCAACGCTGGGATTATGAGGCCTTACATTGTTCTTGACGTTGGGTTTCATGCTGATGGTGCCAAAGATCTCCTCTCCCGTCTTCACAGTCAGATAATCATCCAGATAAAAGACAGTCTGCTTCCAGTGGGTGTAGGGAGACTCCGGGCCTGAGGAGAACCGACATGTACGGGGTCAAAGGTCAACTGAGGGACGAAACGCCGCCTCCTTCCTATTAAACTACATTATCTCTGAATACACACACACACAGTACAACACTAACACTTCAGACGTATATATACACAACACGCTCTGAAACACCAGCACTGATGCCACACACAGGAAGCCGCACTTCCTAAAAGGGTCAGCATCGGCTGTGCGGCTCTAGAACCGTAACCAGGTTCCGCAGGGACTCACTGGTGGAGAAGCCGGTTCTCTTGTGGCAGCGTGTGAACTCGATGTTGAAGTAGGTGACCAGAGCGTGGATGTAGTCGTTCCTCTTCACCTGCAGGCAGAAGGGCGAGGTGAAGGACAGGTCCTCGATCTTCACCGTGTAGATGTCCACCTCCTGACACACACACACACACACACACACACACAGGTTAGCGACACGTGTGTGTACACCCTTTTATTAACGTAAACAGTTTAAAACCTCTGCATGAGGAAACGGTGAATGATTGGGAAACCTTGATGAGGCAGGAGCTGGTGACGAGCTGTTTGGGATCCACCACGTCCACCAGCGGCTCCTTAATGGCCACCTCCTTAATGCAGGACATGTCAAAGCCGTACACGTTCTCCCACCCTGCCAGAGCGGAGAGACGAAGATCTCACACAGGGATAAAACACGGAGAGAGCAGAGCAGAGCGTTCCTGACGAACACGAACACACACACACACACACACACACACACACATAAAACTCACAGTGGATTTTATAATCCTTGTACTGCCGGTCCTCGATAGCGGTGATGTACAGCGTGGCTCTGTCGGGGAAAATCAGCCCGTCGGGTTTCTGTAACAAGAGCACAGGAGCATCATCACAAACACACAGCAACATCGACACTCCATCCTTCCCAGATAAACACACACCTCCTCACACACGCCTCTCCATCACACCCCCCCCCCACCATGTGTGAATGTTCTGTATTTTACTCTCTTAGAGGATAAAAACCGAAATCTAGAACCCTTAAGGGTTCTTCTGTTACAGAGTTCATTCCTTCATTAGGAAAGCTTGCAAGAAGAACAATTTTTAAGCACTTAAAGGTCTCAGATTAGAAAAAGAACCCTTTGAAGAACCTTCAACTACTCGTGCTGCTACACTACACAAGTTTACAGCCCATGTTTTTGTGTATTTATCGTCCTGCAGTAATTATTGTCGTCTCTCGCTGTTGTGTATCTGCACTTTCTGTAGCCCTGCGCACTGCTCTGTGCTGCACCAGCGTCCAGCGACATTTCATTCCAGTGTATAAACTATTAGAGGAATGACAACACTGTGTTCTGTTGCTGCGTACGTTAACGCCTCAGTCATAAATTACTTTAAAACCACATCCAGACTCTTACGATAACTTTTTTTTTACTTAAAATTCCGTGTCATGTGAATTTTTCTTTTTCTACTCGGATCCTCACCAGCCACTTGTCTCGGGCGTAGATGACCGTGTTGAGCATGGACTCGTAGAACAGACAGTAACCCATCCACTCAGAGATGATGATGTCTACATGGTCCACTGGGAGCTCCACCTCCTCCACCTTACCCTTTATAATGGTCACAACTGGAACAACAACAGGAAGTGATGTCACAGGAAGCAGATACTCAGATTTACTCATGTAGCAGATACGTTTATTCCGAAACGACCGAGAAACACAGACATGCAGTTTATTCACACTGATGAGTATAACGTGTGTGTGTGCGTGTGTGTGTGAGTGTGTGAGTGAGTGTGTGAGTGTGTGAGTGAGTGTGTGTGAGTGTGTGAGTGAGTGTGTGTGTGAGTGTGTGTGAGTGAGTGTGTGTGTGAGTGTGTGTGTGTGAGTGTGTGAGTGAGTGTGTGTGAGTGTGTGTGTGTGTGAGTGTGTGAGTGTGTGTGTGCGCTTACTGTGATCCAGCTTGTTGGCCTTGACGATCTTCACTGCGTAGTCAGAGATGCTGCTGCACTCGATCTACAAAATCATCAACAGCACAGAGTTTACACTCAAACCTCACATACAGTAAAGTCCCGGTTCTGTAACGAGGTTCTGCCGGGTCTCATCATCACCACCATCATCATCATCACCACCATCATCACCACCATCATCACGACTTGTTAAACATCTGCATTTATTCTGCCACAGTTCCTAATCTGATCTAACTGAAGTGGGTGTGGCCTGGTGAGGGCGGAGCTTCTGCAGCAGTCACATGACTGACAGTGAGCCGAATGCTCATTCTCATTCAGAGGGAGGCGGAGTCTGAAAGAGGGCTGTCAATCAAGCATGTTCATTAGAATATTAGGCCACACCCACTTCAGCAGCTCTCCTAAAAGGTTTCCCAAATCTGAACTTTGCCGTGATGAGGCTGAGAGAGCGAGACGCCCGTGTGTGTGTGTGTGTGTGTGTGTGTGTGTGTGTGTGTGTGGGACTCACGCCGATGACTTTCTTGGCCCCCGCCTTGGCTGCAAACATACACAGGATGCCGGTGCCGCTGCCGACGTCCAGCACCACCTTGTCCTTGAACAGGTGCTTGTTGTGGAACATGGAGTTTCTGTAGGTGAGGGTGCGCACTTCATCCTTCAGCATCTCCTACAGACAGACAGACAGGAGTGAGACAGGAGGACACGGCGGGAGGTTCTACATCACCCACCCGGACCGGCGGCTCTGACCTCATGGATGCCGAAGTGAGCGTAGGAGTCGAAGTAGTAGTCCTTGGACGTCATGTCCTCAGCAGCGGGCTTCTCTGAGCTCTCTCCCTGCGACACCTCCAGAGCAAAGACAGGAAAACATTCACACATTAAACACACACATTTATACAACCTAATGAAGGAAGAATAAAAAGACATTAAAGTGAAGAACTCCTGAAGAAGCTCTCCATCTCTCTCCATCCTCCGGCTGTGTGCCATGTGACCAGCTTTAGCCTGTAGCTCAGACTAGCTATTAGCCACCATGCTAACAACGTGGAGCTACTAGAGAACCACTCTACAGTTCTAAAGTGCTGGAGTCGTATTCACACTCACGCGCGGATCTTATCCTGATCATCTACACTCATGGAGATTATAATCTTTAAAGCTAGCTAGCATTAAGAAAAAAAACCCCATGCGTTCTACTTTTCATTCCCACCCGTTCTTGGATAAACCCCGCCTCCGCGCGTTGTGATAGGCTGCTAGAGTGGATACCGCCTGCACTAGCCAATTACACCATCGATGGCTGTAGCGACTAGCCAATCATCGCAAAGAGGCGGGGTTTGTCGTAACACGGGTAGTCTTTAAAGGAACTTAATCCCATGCGGTGTGTGCACGAGCCAATTATTCTCTGTTAGCTAGCTAACTAGCTAGTGTGATTCAGCGAGAAATTTAAACACGGATCAAACTGAAGGATTATCTTTATGGAAATGTCAAAAAAACACCACTGTAGAAGGAAACGCGTTATCTTGTAGTGAAGCCGTCCCGCTGAAAGATTGTGCCGTTAGCAGTTAGCGGAATTTCTGAGGTAAATTAGCGTTAGCTTAGCTGCTTAAAATGGATGATGCGCAGCACGCAGTTAGCATGAGGGCTAAAACGCGCGCGAGAGAGATCGCAGTAACGGAAATCTGAAGCGAAACGTAAAGATAAACGCGCTGCCGAGTGTCTGTGTGGCGCAGCGGCGTCACCGGGCCGCGCTTTGTGTCGCCGCAGCCGCCGCTCACCTCCATCCTGTCCGCCGTCTCCGCCATTTCGCTGCTGAATGGCTTCAGTCCCTCAGCGCGCGCGCCCACACAACATAAACCCGTCTCCTCTCCCTCCCGCCTCTGCACTGCCGCGCTCTGATTGGCCCGCCGCGGTGTGGCTCCACCTCCACTGCCCCGCCCCTTTCCTTTAAACTCGACTCCTGATTGGTTGAACCGGAGAGTAGTGTTTGCTTCTGTTTAAATGTGAGCGTCACTCTTCCTGTCCTCTTTATTTATTTCATATTTTTAAATATGATTTTTATTCCTATTGCTTATGAAACGTAAAAATAATATAATTTAATAGAATTTAATGTGGTATGTAGCTTAAAGAAATCACAATAGTCTTTATATTTGTTCTTTACTCACATCAGAAGGAATAATCTGCAAAATTATTTCTTATATTATAATTTATGAAATATTAAAATATTTAATAATCTTAATAATGCATAGTTTTAGAGATTTAATTGCACTTAACTTCAATAATCCTCAAAAAGTTTTAAAAAAAAATCCCTGTGACAAAATGTGGCTTTAATGTGAACCAGCGTGTGAAATGATCAATAATTCGACTTTTTTTTTTCTAAACTTTTTTTTTCTTAATATTGTGGAAGAATTAAAGTTAGGAATAAATCGCTTGCGAGTGTGCTGTTATAGGAAAAGACATGAGGCAGGGTTACTGTTACCATTTTCCTGTGAAAGCACGTCCCCAAGTGTTTTATTCCTCCTGCACCACAGCAGTTTAACAATAATCACCGTTTTCTATTAATTAAACAACGACACATCATCTTTTATTCGTTTATTGTTACATTTAATGTTGTGGCCCATCTGTGAAACGAGTTAGTTCCTGTCGTCACTTACGTTATAGCAGCTATAAACACTCGTTCCCTCACCAGCCTCTCTTTATTCTCTCTCTTCAACTTAATAAGTAAAAAATCGCAGCTTGTTACGCATGTTACTGAGAAACCGCAAAGAAGCGTAAACTCCTCTGTCCTGAAGATGTCGGAAAACTTAAAGTTACAGCTTTACCTCTGACTGTTACAAAGCGCTGACACTGGAGACTCCTTCCATACATGTTACATAAACGTCTCCTTACTTTCAGAAAACTTCACCACATCAATGTTTTATAAATCTGTTTATTATCAGCGGAGCGTTCGCTGTACAAGTCCCTGTGAATGAGCTGTTGCTATGGAAACGATAACGTGTTAGTTATAACGAGTGCATTAATTATAAATAAACCTGCACTACTGTCAGAGCTGCTGTTATAGAGAATTAATCAAAACCTTCTGACCAATCAGTGTCCAGAACTCAGCATTGCTGGGGAGTAAAGGAAAATATCCAGAACTTTGACAGCTAATAATCAGAATCAAATTAAGCACAACTGCTTGCTGTGTTTGTTTTAAATGTAGTATGGGATTTATTAAATAAAATAAACAAATCTTTTAATAAATCTGTGTCTCTTGCTGCCTGTTATTGTAGATTTAACTGAGGAAGTGAGCGATAAAACTCCAAATTATTGCTCATTATTTTCTTCTTCATCTCTAGAAGCTGTCTGAAGTTGAACATTTCGCTTCTCAGTATTTGGTCACTTTTAGAAAAAAGGGTTCGTTAAGGATTTATTGGATAATTAGGACGTTTTATCTTCCTAAAGAGTACCTGAACGCTTTCTGATCTTTGAGAGTGTTTTATTCCTCTTACACCTCAGCAGATAAAACATATATGTTTTGATGTGTTCCTAATGTTTGTAAGAGTGTAGCATTAAAAGAACAGTGTGTGATGTGGAGTAACGTCTCAGGAAAACAAAAAGGACATTTTTTTAAACTGGTGAAAAATGTGTTATCTTGAAAAGGAAAGAAAAGAAAAGCAGGAATGGAGCTCACGTGAAAATCAGCTGAGATTCAGGACTCAGAGTAGAATCTTAAACATTAATAAAACTTTACAGTGTAGTATTGGACACCAGGGAAACTTCATATGTTAGGTTTAATGCAAAGTAATCAATGTTGGAAATGTAGTCGATCTACTGGCACTTTACTACACTTAATGAGAGATTGTCATTTGGTGTCATTTGGTGTCATTTGGTGTCATTTGGTGGACTTATGACTTCTAATGGATCTTATGAGTGAATGCTGGCAAAGCTCCAGGACTCCACCTACGCTTTCAGTCAGAGATGGAGTAGTTTTTTTATATTATCTGGAGGTTTGTCTTGTTGTCATTTTGGTTGTTTGTTTTATTATATTGTTATTTTTTATTATTGCTTTTATTAATTATTTTTATTATTATTATCGTTAAATATTCATTTTTTGTAGTTGTTGTGTTTGTGTATTCTATGTTTTGTGGGTAATACAAGTTTAAAATAAAAAAGTTGAATGACAAAATAAATAAAACTTTACAGTGTATATATGAGCAGTAATGATCAGCTTTAGTACACTTCTTACTGAGACTCCTCTACACTTATATAACTTCCTTTCACAGCATTAGTGTAAATGTGAGAAAAAAGACTTTGTATTTCTGATATCGAGGTTGTTTGGCTGTTAATCTGTTAATCTGTGCTTACAGAGGAAGTGAAGCTGTAGATCTTATAGTTTAAAATAGAAAAGCCCGAGCTGCAGCTCTGCTCTGGCTGGGGGCGGGGCTAATATATATATATATATATAAAAATATAATTAAAAAAAAACATAAAATGAAGAAATTATTTTCTCCAGCAGTATTGAGATTCACTTTTTCTCTAAGGTGTCTCTTTTCTATGAACATTACAAACATAAGCTTAGAAACACTTTAAGAAAAAACTGCACTTTAATCTTGTTATTATTTTCATCATCAGAGAAATTAGTTATTTTTAGATTTTTAGAAAGTTATTTTATTTTAGATTAGTTATTTTTAGATTCAGTTTTATGTGACGGTGAAACATGTTGTTTAAACCTGGAGCTTTTATCGGCGTGTGCAAACTCCTGCGAATAAATAAACTGTTCCTTAGAGAAGAAAGAGAGAAAAGCCCTGAAGATCGTCTGTACCGAGCCTCTGCAGGTAAACTACAGAGTAAAGGGAGCGAGAACTATATCACCTATAAACCCATCCTCTATATACACCATACGGACAAAAGTATGTGCACCCCTGGCCATCACACCCATATGTGCTTGTTGAACATCTCATTCCAGATTTATTAATATAATAAGCTCCACTCTTCTGGGAAGCTTTCCACTAGATGTTGGAGCGTGGCTGTGGGGATTTGTGTTCATTCAGCTACAAGAGCATTAGTGAGATCAGGCGCTGATGTTGGGATGTCGAGGAGGTCTGGGGTGCAGTCGGTGTTCCAGTTCATCCCAAAGGTGTTCAGTGGGGTTGAGGTCAGGGCTCTGTGCAGGA
>CM040466.1:213518-224164 GCA_022758105.1 Pangasianodon gigas
GTGTGTGTCTGTGTGTGTGTGTCTGGATTAAGTGTGATTTGATCCCACCAGGACTGGGACTAAATAATTAAACTGCTTACGTTAAGAGTCAGTGCTGTTTCATAATAAACAGAAATGACAGAATTAAACACTTCACTTGTGTTGATTCATGAAACTGAAACACCAAAGGCTTTAACACAGCGACTCCTGACGAGCAAAGATGTAATTAAGGTAAATAATTATGTTTATGTAATGAAATAGTTGCTCATCTCCTTCATTAGCAAAACAGATCTCTTCATTTTGAACAAATCAGTCGTTTTTCTTTCTCTCTCTCAGGATCTTCCTTTCCCTTCTTTTCTCATCTCTAATTTTTTTAGTGATCTTTTGTGTAAACATCGTCTTCTCTCAGTCTGTACGTGGAGTCTGACTCAGTGTTCAGTGTTCTCAGGATTCGTTTGGTTTGTTTGCTGTGTGGTTTCACGCTGAACGTAATTAAATTAAATGAACCCAAAAGCAGAAAGTGTCGGCTGAGGGGTGTGTGTGTGTGTGTGTGTGTGTGTGTGTGTGTGTGTGTGTGTGTGTGTGTGTGTGTGTGGCTGAACATGTCCTCGTTAAAAAAAAAAACTCTCATTCATTGGTCAGAAATACAGACATGCAAAAATGTAAACAAATCTTCACTGAATGAGCGTAAGAGTCACAGAAGCAGACTGAGACCTCCTCTCTCTCTCTCTCTCTCTCTCTCTCTCTCTCTCTCTCTCTCTCTCTCTCTCTCTCTCACTCACACACACACACACACACTCTCAGACCCAGACTCTCAGCTGTTCTCGTACAGAAATGTAACTATGTCCAGATTTACAGGAAGATAACGCACCAGCATTATATAAAGCTTTCTTATCTCGCTCTTGAGCTGTAATGATTCACTTGATGAATCACTGGAGGTCTGAGATTCTTTTATGAGAAATTTCTCTTGCCTGAGTGCTAGGATGTGAGATGGTGTGTGTGTGTGTCCGTCGTCCCCCTCACCATCACGGCTTCATGATGGTGTCCCCTGTGGCTCTGAGGCGGGGGAGGAATTGGGCGTGGCCACATATACACAACGTGTTTCGTGAACGTGTTACATCATCACAGCGGGAAAAAAAACCCACTGAAAGCTGATTCATCTGCAGTCACTAAAAGCGTTTAGTTTTTCAACTCTAAGGTTGAGGAAATGCTGTGAGACTGAAGTCTGGCCTGTGAATAAACGTGACGAGTTATTAGCTGTAACTAAGCGCATTATAAAATTGAAATAAAATGATCTTAACTACACGTGTGTCATGAGCTCGGTGGTGAACAGCAGAGCAGATACTTACTGTAGAGTGAAGCCCTGATAAACACCACGCTGTTTCATTTTCTTCATTTAATCTCATGTTCATGTTCTGAGAGAGAAGACTTTCACAGTTTTATCTGTTCAGCAGCACGAGCACGAGAAGGAAAGACTTTTCAGAGAAAGATGATTTGTTGTTCTGCTTTAAAGTCAGACAGCAGGTTATTAAGGTTCGTACAGGATACGCAACAGGAGAAAAGGAAATACAACACAATTCATTTTAAAGCTGCAGATGCCCCGATTTCACGCAGATGTTTAGATGTTTAGACATTGCGATGTTCAGAATCTATCTGCACTGAATAAATCTAAATCAGGTTTTTCCTAGCGTGTTTTTGGAACGTTTGTATTTTGAGCTGCTCCTGTGTGTGAGTGATGATTATCTCCTCGGATGTTTATCGGGTTCTCAGTTCATCCGGCTGTAGAGAGATCACACGACAGCAAACACACATTAGCTATTGTTCTCAGTAAGCGTCTGTGTGGTCTTCAGTAAGAGACAGGCAGGATTCTCACGCTGGATTAACAGAAGCTTCTCCTTTCTCTCTCTCTCTCACACACACACACACACACACAGGTCTGAAGCTTTACCCAGACGAACTGCAGTTTAATGACCTTGAGACCGAAGTGCAGTCTGTAGTCCTGCAAACCTGCTAATGACCTGAAAAAATAATCACCGTACACAAAATAAATCATTTGTTTATCCCACAGTGCTGTTGATTAATTCTCTATAACAGCAGCTCTGACAGTAGTGCAGCTGCACATCACAGCTTTATATTAATGCCCTCTTTCTAATACTTTATCGTTTCTATAGCAACAGCTCATTCATGTAAATGGATTAAAAAGAAAAATGTGTAATTTGAGAAATGATATGTTGAGGAGAGGTTTATTTAACATTTATGGAAGGAGTCTCCAGTGTCAGTGCTTTGTAACATCTTCAGGACAGAGGAGTTTGAGCTTCGTTGCGGTTTCTCGGTAACGTGATGTAACATGCAGCGTTTTTTTTTGTCTAAATAACTTCGAGAGAGAGGAAAAGAAGAGAGAGAGGCCGGTGAGGGAACGAGTGTTTATAGCTGCTATAATGTAAGCGAGAACAGGAATTAACTCGTGTAACTATAAACAGATAAAAAGTATGATGTATTGTTCTTTAATAAATAAAATTTTGTAATCGTTGGTGAATTGCTGTGGTATAAGAGGAATAAACACTTGGGGACATGCTGTTATAGGAAAATAATCAACTATGGGATGGTTCATCACCTTGATGTTGATTATTTTCCTATAACAGCATGCACCATCGTGTTTTATTCCATACTGATTTTAAGGCTTAAGTTTGAAGAATGATGTATAACTTTACCCTCATTAACATGCCAGGGTTTATGAATATGCATGAATATGTAAATAATTTCCCTACCCCATACAGCCTGATATCAGTAGTACAGTGATACCGGATGATTTAATTAATATTTTGGGTTCTCTCTCTCTCTCTCTCTCTCTCTCTCTCTCTCTCTCTCAGGGCTATCTGTTCATCTCAGTGTTGGTGAACAGTAACAGTGAGCTGATCCGGCTGATCAATAACGCCATAAAGAACGACCTGTCGAGCAGGAACCCCACCTTCATGTGTCTGGCTCTGCACTGCATCGCCAACGTGGGCAGCAGGGAGATGGCCGAGGCCTTCGCCGGAGAGATCCCACGCATCCTGGTGGCAGGGTGAGAGAACCGAAACGCTAGAACAGAGGGAAACAGGAACCAAAAATCAAAACCGAATATCTCGGAGCAGCTGTGAGAGAAGAAATAGGAGCTCTAGATTCCTGAAGCCATGGACAAGGCGGAGAGTTTAGGAACTGAATTAGCGCTTTTTTCTGAGCAGAAACAGAGTTATGAGTAATAATGAGTAACTTGGAGGAGCTTTGGACACCTACATGGCAGCGCTGTGAAAAATAAGGATTGTGTTTTATATGGTGTTTCAGTGGCCTCGTCCTACAGCTGTGGGCGTGTGAAGAAAGTTTCATCCAGCTCCCATAAACATCTATTTAGCTGGTTGAGCGTAAATGTGTATTTATGGCTTCATTCCAAAAATAAACGCGTCCCGAGCGTCAGGGACCGGCGTCCTCACTGGTGAAGTAAAGGTGGAGGTGGCCGGCGTCCTCACTGGTGAAGTAAAGGTGGAGGTGGCCGGCGTCCTCACTGGTGAAGTAAAGGTGGAGGTGGCCGGCGTCCTCACTGGTGAAGTAAAGGTGGAGGTGGCAGTGAGGATTCCTCCATGTTAAGCTCAACTGTTAAAGGCATGATCTTGGGGTTTCTCTGTATTTAGAGAGCGTAGCTACTGTTCAGTTTGATTTAGAGCAGTTAGGTGTGGCGTATTTTAAACATTATTGGCTGTTCTAGGATATAGGTCAGTTATCAAAGGGGGTGTGGTTAACTTGTGTATGTGTGTGTGTGTGTGTGTGTGTGTGTGTTTCAGGGACACTATGGACAGTGTGAAACAGTCGGCCGCTCTGTGTCTGCTGCGTCTGTATAAAACGTCTCCGGACCTGGTGCTGATGGGAGAGTGGACGTCTAGAGTGGTGCATTTACTGAACGATCAGCACATGGTGGGTCTGAGTGGGAAAAACACTCACCACAACAACAACAACAACAACAACAACAACAACACTACTGTAATGATAATACATTATTTATCTAGCATCATTTCTACATGGAGCGCGGTCTCACTGCTGCGGATCCTCACACACAGTAATCCTCACATTATTCACATTTAAATACTCATTAAAGACGCGGATCCACCCTGCGCTGCGTGTGCAGGGCGGTATGAGAGGAGGACACGCCCACCGCAGATATTTATACTGAAGTGATGAGCAGCTAATGGACGCTTTACTCCTGAGAGGCTTTGTGCTGATTTTATTCTGAATGAGTTTAACTGTAGCTCATGTCCAAGAAATATTAATAATAAATTGCATCTGAAATGTAAATGTAAAATAGTGTTAAAGATGCATTAGATAAGATTTTTTTTTTTTTTTTTTTTTTTTTTTTAAAGATTACATCTGTAACCTACTGTCTGTCAAACATGGATCTGTGCTGGACTGTAGAGTGTCTATACAATGACACTGACGGGAGGCGCGTCCAATCACAAACAAGCGTTCCGGACCAGAAGTCTGTTTTCTGAACGGCTTTTCTCAGTGACTTAGTACACTTCTGCTAAGGCCACAGTTTTAATTTGTTTTTATCATGTTCTACAGAATATTTGTACAAATAAGGAATAAAAAATAGACTATCGCACCTTTAACGCTGCAGTAAATAAGCTGTGTGACGTTTAGGTTTAATGTTTTTATCGCTGTCTCGGGTAAAAGACTACAGCTTGCACTTATTTACGTCTGCAAATGTACAAGATTAGACTTCATGAGCAACAGCTTCTAAGTGAAATTAGAGGAAGCGTCTGAATGTTTTAGTGTTTAATCCAATCGTTCATTATTAAAGGTGCTTTCGTCTGTTTACACGTGAGTGATCAGAGCTCTGTACCTGTTTATAAGCTACGTGTATAAATATAAAGCACTCTGTTTTAGCTCTGGATCCTTTAACGCTCTTGTGCGGGATGTGGAGCAGTAAAGAGCTCCAGCTGAATAAGTCCTTCTCCTTCAGAGTTCTAATTTCTCCTCCTAACATCTGCTGCTTATATATTTGTCTTCTTTCTCTCTGGTGTGTGTTCCAGGGTGTGGTCACTGCAGCGATCTCCCTCATCACCTGCCTCAGCCAGAAAAACCCAGACGAGTTCAAGACGTGTGTGTCCCTGGCTGTGTCCCGTCTCAGCAGGGTGTGTCTCTGTTCTGCACTGTGTTTACACACACGCACACACACACACGCACACGCACACACACGCACACACACACGCACTCGCACACACACGCACTCGCACTACTGCCTGACTTATTAAACACGTTTCTCTGTCGTTCAGATCGTGTCCTCGGCGTCCACAGACCTGCAGGACTACACCTATTACTTCGTCCCCGCTCCCTGGCTGTCCTGTAAGCTGCTGCGCCTCCTGCAGTGCTACCCTCCTCCTGAGGATGGCGCTGTTAAGGGCCGTCTGGTGGAGTGTCTGGAGACGATTCTCAACAAAGCCCAGGAACCTCCCAAGTCCAAGAAGGTGCAGCACTCCAACGCCAAGAACGCCATCCTGTTCGAGGCTATTGCTCTCATCATTCACTATGACAGGTGAGTACCGCACGCCTCCGTGTCTCCCGGACTCAGCTATTAACATTCACGCGGTTAGTTTTTTACCATTTATAGTTACATTTAATGTTATGGAACAGACAAGTTCCTGTTTTCACTTACATTACAGCAGCTAGAAACTGCTGTTGTCCCCTCACCGGCTTCTCTCTCTCTCTCTGTGTGTGTGTGTGTGTGTGTGTGTGTGAGCAGTGAGCCGAACCTGCTGGTGCGGGCGTGTAATCAGCTGGGTCAGTTCCTGCAGCACAGAGAGACTAACCTGCGCTACCTGGCCCTAGAGAGCATGTGCACACTCGCCAGCTCCGAGTTCTCCCACGAGGCCGTCAAAACACACATAGAGACTGTCATCAACGCCCTCAAGGTCAGCGCGCACACACACACACACACACACACACACAGAGTAATGGTAGTGTGTTTGTTTTGGAGCGTTAATCATACACATCCTCTGAACTGCTCTTATTAACACCGTCTCACACCGAGCGTTTATTCCGTGTGTGTTTATTTGTTTCTAAACTGGACAGAACATAAACACCATTTTAGGTTTATTCACAGAATCTGTCTTTTGCTTTCACAAAACCTTTCCCACAATTCTTCTTTGTAGATCAGACAGCTCGGATAAACACAACCTCACTGCCCTCATTGTTTAGGGACAGATCAGACAGATCAGACAGATCAGACCTCTTAAAGGAACACTGCGGTTGTTTAAGACACGGAGCTCCTCCACAAAGCTGACTGAGGAGACACCACGTGCAGTTCTCCGTGCTAAACTGGAGGCCTTACGCTCCCATTAACTGTAGCGCCATTAGCCTTATAGCTTCAGTATAAAGTTAAAAAGCAAACTTCACACACCGTGTCTGATCTGAGAGCGCAGAGTAACAGGAATATTTCTGTTCTGGCTTTAAATGATACACTGATCTATATGATGGACTTTTCATTACTTCTCTCTCTCTCTCTCTCTCAGACGGAGCGTGATGTGAGTGTGCGTCAGAGGGCAGCTGATCTGCTCTACGCGATGTGTGACCGCAGTAACGCTAAGCAGATCGTGGCCGAGATGCTGAGTTACCTGGAGACGGCGGACTACTCCATCCGCGAGGAGATGGTGCTGAAGGTGGCCATCCTGGCCGAGAAGTACGCAGTGGACTACTCCTGGTACGTGGACACCATCCTCAACCTGATCCGCATCGCCGGAGACTACGTGAGCGAGGAGGTGTGGTACCGCGTCATCCAGATCGTCATCAACCGCGACGACGTGCAGGGCTACGCCGCCAAGACCGTCTTCGAGGTGCACACACACACACACACACACACACACACACACTCACACACACACAGTTATTTTTCACATAAGCTAGATGAAGAGATACTCACTCCTACTTAAAGATTGCTCACTTGACCTCTGACCTTTGACTCCAGGCCCTACAGGCTCCAGCGTGTCATGAGAACATGGTGAAGGTCGGGGGTTACATCCTCGGAGAGTTCGGGAACCTGATCGCTGGTGATCCTCGTTCCAGGTGAGCTCTTTACCTGTCCTCTACCTTTATCACACAAACTGCTTTAACACACCTGAGTGTGAGTGTGTGTGTGTAATATTACAATAATGTAGTCTCTCCCTCTCCCTCTCTCTCTCTCTCTTTCTTTCTCTCTCTCCCCCTCTCTCTCCCTCCCTCCCTCCCTCTCTCTCTCTCTCTCTCTCTCTCTCCAGCCCGTTGGTTCAGTTTAACCTGCTCCACTCTAAGTTCCACCTGTGTTCGGTTCCCACTCGCGCTCTGCTCCTCTCTGCCTATATAAAGTTCATTAACCTGTTCCCCGAGACGAAGAGCACCATCCAGGAGGTTCTGCGTTGCGACAGTCAGATCAGGAACAGTGACGTGGAGCTCCAGCAGAGAGCCGTGGAGTATCTCAAGCTCTCCTCCATCGCCAGCACCGACGTCCTGGTGAGAACTCGCACAGCGCTCAGGTTCACTTCACTCAGCAGCTGCTCCACACCTCAGCTAAACGAACACAAGCTCAGTCATCGCGCGCACGTGTGTGTGTGTGTGTGTGTGTGTGTGTGGTGTTTAATGGGAGTGGCGTCACTTCAATAAGCCTATTGATCATTCTGATTCTGTACATCAGGTTACCTGACATTACCTGCTTCCAGTGTAGCCCCGCCCACCACAGACCACATGACCAGAAAAAGAAATAAAAAATCTTTTGCAGTCGATTATAATAAATAAATTCACCACAGAACCTCCAACTGGTGATAAGTTAATGTTGTGTGGCGTTATTGATGTGTGTGTGTGTGTGTGTGTGTGTGTGTGTGTGTGTGTGTGTGTAGGCCACAGTGCTGGAGGAGATGCCGCCGTTCCCTGAGAGAGAGTCCTCCATCTTGGCCAAGCTGAAGAAGAAGAAAGGTCCGGGTGCCGTGTCCGGCGCTGAGCTGGAGGACGGAAAGAGAGAGGGAGGAGAGCTGAACGGAGGAGGAGGAGAGCGGCCCGGAGACGGCTCTGCCATCGCAGCGTCTAACGCAGTGAGACACACACACACACACACACACACACACACACACCTTTACACACACTGGCCTGGTCTGGGATTTATCGCTCAGCAGAAACACACACTCAGGAACAGTGCTGCTGTGTTCGCACTTCAGCGGGAAATGAGTCAGCGTAAAAACAACCTCTCCTTAAAACAGCAAAAGGGAAGTCCCTTCTCCTTTTCCCATCTTTCTCTCTCTCTCTCTCACACACACACACACACATCTGTCTGTTTATACTGTCCATGAACCCTACACTGTGGAAAGTCGCTCAGATTTCTCTATATTAAATGCTGACCTTGCGTTCCCACTGCTCGCCTCGCCCAAAATTGTAATGCGTTCCTCACTCAGCTTTGCTCTCGGTTGCCATGGAAACGCTGCCTTTTCTCCCCTGGTGCGCATAGATGTGTCTCTTTTTTTTTTTTTTTTTTTTTTTTTTTTTTTTTTTTTTTTTTTTTTTTTTTTTTTTTTTTTTTTTTTTTTTTTTTTTTAATTTAGCAACACACATCAAACCAATCCAGTCTAAGCTGATTATTCACAAACTAATTTAAATGTTTTACTGTAATTTACTGAAGAGGTAACTTTAAAAAATATTCAGAAAAATATAAAATAAATTCCATAAGCAGGATTGAATATCTAATGAGAACTCAAACATGAATACTGGGCCTCCTTTATGGATCTGCATGCGAAAGGAATTTACACAGAAATTGTTCGTAGGTGTGTTTACAAGGGAAACGTGGTGTTGATGAAAATCCAGTTAGCTGGAAAATCGTTCGTATCCTGCGCATCTCTCTCGAGTTTGCGTAAGTTTCCGTATAAGGAGACTCACTGACGAGAACCTCGACTGATCTTCAGATTGTTTAATGAGTTTCTGTGATTTTATTTACTGACACACTCGTGTTTAAATTACTTATTTAACTCAGTTACTCACCAATTTAATGAACAGTTTTATGAAACTCAGTCACTTCAGATTAATGACTTGAAGGATTCACAAAAAAAAAAAAAAAAAATTCCATAGCTAGGAGAAAAGTAATGGCGCCCTATAAAAGGAGGAGGTGTTAGTGTGTGTTTGTGGTAGCTGATGCTCTGCAGTGGCTGAGCTGCATTACTGGAAGATTTAGCACTCTTTCACCGATTAGACGACATTTTGCCTTTTATGGAGTTTTGTGGGCGTGGCTAAATGTCAATGCGCTCTGAATGCACTTGGTCATTTATGGATGATTGGTGTTTACATTTACACACAACTTTCTTTAAAAAAAAAAAAAGACTGTTAAATGAGGCTAAGTTGGCATTTAGTGAGTGCAGTCATGTGACTTCCTGTTTAACTGACCCATGGACATATTGTTTCTCTCTCTCTCTCTCTCTCTCTCTCTCTCTCTCTCAGTCCACTCCCTCTCCTTCAGCCGATCTCCTCGGTCTCCGCTCCTCCGCCCCTGTCAGTGCGGCCCCGCCCAGTGCAGGCAGCCTATTGGTGGATGTATTCTCAGAGGCGGGGCCTGCCGCTCCGGCCGCTCCGGTCAGTGATGATGGCTTCCTCAGGTAAGCGTGAACGTTTCTGATGATAAACTCCGTAATGTTCTGCAGTAATTAAGAACAGATCGTTCCACACTGATTGTGAGAAGCTGTAGTGTCTCGTCAGACTTTCTGCTCTTCTGTGCTTTCACTTCTCCGTTCCTCTCGGTGTGTGTAATCTGTTCTGGTTTACCTTACTGTATATGTGACTGTCTTTCTTTTTCTCTTGCTTTCTCTCTTTTCTCTCTTTCCCTCCCTTTTCTGTGTCCCTTTCCGTCTGTGTGTGTGTGTGTGTGTGCATTTGTGTGTGTGTGTGTGTGTTTATCCTCCTTTGTCATCGGACGATGGCAGAGATCTGGAACCTCCCACTGAGAGCTCTGACTCCTTATTGGCTGAGGGTCCTGGTGACTCGGAGTAAGAGGCCAGTGGTTGGCTAACGTGTCCATACACACACACTTCACCTGAATGTAGGCAGGTTTCCATCCGAGAGGTTTTTATACAAAAACATGTTTTCGAAGTAGGCGATGGAAACTGTAATTATCCTTACAAAATTATTATTTATGTTTTTTTTATGTTTTGTAAATTATTACAAACACTGACATCACCGATGTGTGTAAATTGTCAGTACAGTAAATGTGTTTAACAGGAAAAAGTACTGCATTTATGCCTAAAACTAGTTGATAGGATTTTAGTCACGTGACTCTCGTGAAACAGTCCAGTAGAAAGCAGGACGTGATGGTTTGCTCTCCTGTGCCGGTTCAAACCGCTCGAGCAGCAGATCAGTGTGGAAACAGATAACGGTTCCAACGAGGGACGTCAGCGTCAGTCAGACGATTGGTTGAAAGACTTTTTATAAACCGTACTGCGCGTTATTCCTCTTCAGGGTTCTCAGGTCTGTCATTCCAAATCTGTGGTTTTTACACCTTTCCTTATTATTGCGTTATTCCCCTCCGTTACACGTCGCGTCGCGTTATTCCCCTCCGTTACACGTCGCGTCGCGTTATTCCCCTCCGTTACACGTCGCGTCGCGTTATTCCCCTCCGTTACACGTCGCGTCGC
>CM040466.1:248040-272730 GCA_022758105.1 Pangasianodon gigas
GTTTACATTATTATTTCTCCACAGGCCTACTACTTTACTCGGGATGACGTCGCGCTCGAGGGTTTCGCGCATTTCTTCAGAGAGAACAGTCACGAGGAGCGCGAGCACGCGGAGAAGTTCATGTCCTTCCAGAACAAGAGAGGAGGCCGCATTTTCCTGCAGGACATCAAGGTAAGATCTCCCCTGCATCATTTATACACACACACACACACACACACACACACACACACACACACACACACACTGTTCATCCCCCTGCAATTAAATTCTGGCTACAGCAGGTGGAGGTGTGAGTGATGGAGCTCTGCTGTGGCTGGAAGAAAAAGAAGCAACCACTCCAGTAAACAATAATGAGGCAAAATGCAGGGAGTGGATGACTTTTAAAAGCATCAGTATCAGCTTTGGTATTTACTTGGTGTCAGATCGAAAGGAAAATTAGTGGTATGGCCCATCCCTAATTTATACAAGAACATTCTTCAGGACGCTTTATGAAATGTTAGAATCATGTGTTACGGAATCGGCCACGCCTTTCATGAATGCCATTTAGAGCGAAGACAAACGTAATGAGAATTGTTTACTGTAGTGAAGCTAAACATTCCACCTTGTATTTATATAATTATACATAATTGTGTGTCTTCAGCTCACGCCCACCAGAATTACTCACTACCCCGTCTGTGTCACTTTCTTTTACACACATTTTATGCACATATGGCTATAATTACTGGCCTACACATTTCTCTAGGGTTATATATTGTGGAAAAACACCTGCACTTAAACCATAACCACACTATTCTGTCATTTCTCTACGTGATTCAGTGTTTAATAACCACGATGCATGTGGAGCAGAGCGTTTAATAAAGTAGTGCCACTAACCACCACAGAGTGGCGCTGAGTCCCCAAAGTACCTAAATTTATTTTTAATGAATATAAGTGTTTGATTGCAAATGCAGATGAGAATCAGATCTCACACACACGTGCGTGCAACAGAGGAATGCAAAGAGTGTTACTTTCTGAACTGATACCTCACTGTAGCTTTATATAAATGTTTCTAAAAAGTCTTTTTTAAATAACCAAAAAGAGGCAGTTGTTAGCTTTAATAATGTTTTTGAGAATAAGTAGGTGATTAATAATTCCATGTTGCTATTTAATAAAATGTGAGGCTGTTTGGATTTCTGCTGTTTCTACAAAACTGTGTTGGTCCTCAAATGAACATGGCTTAAAAAATGAATTACTGCTTCTTGCTGAGATCAGATCATGAATCAGACCTGATGAGGCAGTGTGTGTGTAATGTGTGTTGTAATCAGATGTGTGTTTGTGTGCTCTTTCAGAAACCGGAGCGTGATGAGTGGGGCAGTGGCCTGGAGGCCATGCAGTGCGCTCTGCAGCTGGAGAAGACGGTGAACCAGGCTCTGCTGGACCTGCACAAACTCACCACTGATAAAGGAGATCCTCATGTGAGTGTGTGTTTATCAGTGTTCTGCTCACACACCCGTCTGTGAGTTAAAGTTTATGTTGAAAGAGAAAATGTTTATTAAACTGATCATGATTCCTGTTAGCTGTTTAGACCGTAATTATTTCTTACACACATTTTCTTCTTCACTATCCATCAGCTGTGTGACTTCCTGGAGTCTCACTACCTGAACGAGCAGGTGGAGACCATAAAGAAGCTGGGTGACCACATCACCAACCTCACCAAGATGGACGCCGCCAACAACCGCATGGCCGAGTACCTGTTTGATAAACACACCCTGGGAGGAAAGAGTTAAACTGCCTCCACACTAATCAGCAGAACCTCCATCAGTAAAGCTAATGAGTTAATGTGCAGTAATGTGTGTGTGTGTGTGTGTGTGTGTGTGTGTGTGTGTGTGGAGTAGAAACTGAAGTTGGTTCATGTCTGTCCTGTCTGTAATCTCTCTCATTATCCTCATGTGGAAGATTAAACACTAAACATTAAATGAATAAACATTTAGAGCTGGACATGGTGAGTTGTGTGTTTTAATTTAATTTCTTTTATTTTTTTTTAATCTCCAGATTGCATTATTGTACAAATCATGCATAAGTAATCATACTAATGAAACCTACAAATCTGATTTTGCCCCACCCCTGCCATTTCAGTGACGGAGGTTAAATTGTCTGATAGTATTGTATAGGTTTAAGCTATTTGATTCCTTTATTTGGAAATGTGTTTTAAATAAGTAAGTATAATTACTGGCCTACACACCTCTGTAAGATTATATTTGTGAGGAAAAACACCTGCACTTAAACCATAACCACAAAATTTTAACATTTCTCTACACGAGTCAGTGTTTAATAACCACATTACACACGGAGCAGAGCGTTTAATAACTAAGTGCCATTAACCCACATGTGGTGGTGCTGATTCCCAAAAGTGTCTAAATGGTGTATATTGATTATACAGTACATCTTTGTACGCAGTAAATACAGATAAGAATCAGGTGAGACACACACACACACTAGAGTAAAGCAGTGTTTGACTTTATGAATTATTAATACACTGTAGCTTCATATAATATAGCTTCATATTATGTAATTTTGATTAAATAATTTTTAAATATCCCAGCACTTCATCTATACAACACTGGACATATTTTGAACTACATTACTGAACATAATAAAAGAGGCTGTTGTTTATAACTGGAATGTTTTTGAGTATAAGTAGTTGATTAATAGATGCCTAAAATAAACTCTGTTGGTCCTCTAATGAACAGAGCTGAAGAACATAATTCCTGCTTTCTGCTGTACAGATTAGTGTTTAACCCTGCCTGAGATCAGATCATGAATACCTAATAATCTCTCTCTCTCTCTCTCTCTCTCTCTCTCTCTCTCTCTCTCTCTCTCTCTCTCTCTCTCTCTCACTACACATGCTACTCCTGAGATACCAGTGATCCTGACTGGTTGGAGTTCTCATCACCTGAAGTCACTCGCTGCTGCTGAGGCTCCACACAGACAGAACGAAGATCACCATGAGAATAACGTGGATGGTTCCACTTAAAAACCATAAAGATGGCTGTGGTTGTTCTTCCTTAGATAACCTTAGGACTGCTATTGCTAAGAACAGTTTACACTCAAGTCTCCATCACTGAACAGTTAATAACTTCAGCTCCATACAGTAGAGAATTTATTTATAATCGCACTATCCGGTGTCACTCGGATGAGGATGGGTTCCCTTCTGAGTCTGGTTCCTCTCGAGGTTTCTTCCTCATATCGTCTCAGAGAGTTTTTCCTCACCACCGTCACCTCTGGCTTCCTCATTAGGGATAAATTTATAAATTTATAATTTAATAGATAAATAAAATTGAAATTGAATCAGACCTGAGGAGGCGCTCATGCAAATCCCTTCTGAATTTAAATTTAAAAAGTAAAACATTAAAGATAAATTTCTAAAGTAAAATATAAAACATAAAAATATGTATTTTATTATTTATTAACTGAATTTGTGGATGAATTGTGTAATTTGAATAATCTGATTGGTCAGCCAAGGTTTCCATAGCAGAGGCCACGCCCACTCAGCAAAAAAAAAAAGGCAAACATCAAGCATGAAAGAACATCAGACTTTTTCAAGTAATATTTCAAAGAAAACTAAAATTAATGATACAAATATGAAGGTTATCGAAGAGAAGGATGAAAAACGACGCTGAAACCGAACGGCAGAGACTCGTGTCATCCAGGTAGAGTTTATTTAGTGAACACCTGTATTAGCATCTTGGCTAATGCTAATGGGATTGTTAGTAACACTGCTACAGGCTCAAAAATTATACCAAAGTGTAAAAATCTTAATTAAAAGAGGAAATATCCAGCAAAAATGTACTCAAGTGAAAGTCAAAAAGGTGCTAGTTTTAAATGTCCTTAAATATTAAAAGGAAAATGTAAATGTTAATAAAATTAAGTTAGTCATGTGAAAAGTACATTTTATTACTTGTCTAAAACTGTTAAATGATTTTAATTTTAAAGCAACTACATCATTTTGCCTGAAGACATTCATTGTGTAAGTTTGCTGCTCATATACATGACTAATGTAGTAGTTTATTAATGACTTAATCAGAAGTAAAATATCCTGTAAATAACCAATATTTCTATTAGCTAGAATTTGACTTGCTGGCTAGAAAACTATGTTAGCTACTGGAATCAGTGCTAGTATAATCTGGCATTAGCAAGGAAAACAGGCTAACTTAGTTAAATATAGCCAGTTAATATTAGTAACCATAACTTACCTCAACATGCTTTTTCAAATAAGATGGAATTCATACCTTCTGTGGAGGTAAAGGAGATGCCTCATTTTTTTTTTTTTTAATTAAGTTTTTATTGGTTTTCCTTATGCATAACATCTCAAGTACCAGTACAAAAAAAGGGGGGGGGGGGGGGGGGGGGCACAATGTAATGCACAACAGGATGGATAATTTACAATTCAAGCCTGAGTCTGATATCAGTCGTCCTTTGAAGTGACAATCTTAATAAAGTTCTCCCATATATCAATGTGTGTGTGATTTCCGTTCGGTTTTGCTAACATTTTTTCATATGATGTATTCTCAATCATAAATTCAATCCACATTTTAAGTGTAGGACATCGGATATCTTTCCAGTATCTAAGTATCAGGTGTACAGCTGTGATACACCCACAGTAACAAGGGAGGACTCATTGTTTTTAATCTGAAGAATCTCAGACTTATCTCCTAAAAGACATAAGCTCGATGAAAGTGGAAGGTCAAATCCTAAACATCTTCCAAGATATTTCAGTACAATTTCCCAAAAAGGTTGAATCTCTGTACATTGCCAGAGAGCATGAATGTATGTGCCAGTTTCTTGTTTACATTTCCAGCATTTATTTTCTTTCAGACAACCCATTCTATAAAGCCGAACTGGCGTGTAATAATACCTATGTAGTACCTTATACTGGATAAATTTACTTCTCGCTTCCTTTACATACCTCCCACTGTTGGACAAAACTCTGTTCCAAGTGTCCTTATCTATGTCACTATTAATGTCTCTTTGCCAAATCAGTCTCAGGTTTTCACAGTTCTAATGATCAATCCTTATATACATTCAGTAAAATTTAGATGCTTTCTGAAGAGGCCTTGTTAGTTCGCAAAACTCTAAAACATTCTTTTTTTGTCCCATGCGAACCTTGATCCTGGCCTTCTAAATGAAAATTTTCTTTTAAATTATTATAAGACAAAAGCTTATAATTACTAAATAAGTCGTTTAGAGTATGTATTCCGCTTCTAAACCATTGTCCCCAAAACAGGGGCTTTTTTCCTACTTTAACATAAGGGTTATTTCATACTGAAGAGTAATATTGACACATGTGAGAAATCTGACACTTTTTGTGGACAGCCTTCCAAACCTCCCTAGAATGAAGCAATATTGGGTTAGTCATATTATGATGTAATTCTCCCTCTGGGTTTTGTGAAAAAGCCTCTATTGGCCAAAAAGGAGATAGTTGTTGTAAGTTGTTGTTCTATTAGCACCCAGTCTAGATCCAAACCACCTTCACCCCAGTGTCTAGAGAGCTTAGACATTTCAAATGCTATTTTATAGAGTTCTACATTCGGCAACGCTAAACCACCCCTATCTCTAGGCAAACATAATTTGTTTACTCCAATCCTGGGTCTTTTACCTTCCATAAAAAGTCCTTAATCATAGCATTATATCGTTTATATATCTGGTGAGGCATGGATACAGGGACCATCCCCGATACGTAATTAAACTGTGGCGCAACCACCATCTTTATTATATTAACCTTTCCCCATAAAGTTAAATTAATTTTTTTTTCCAGCTATCTAATTTTATCTGTAGTTTCTGCAACAAAGGTTCCATATTCAAATTAAATATGTTCTCTAAATTAGGTCTCAGGTAGATAGCCAAATATCTGACTCCTTTATGCATCCATTTATAGTTAAATGAACTAACTGGGGAAGAAAAACACTGCTACTGGCATAACCTCTGACTTATGCCAGCTGATTTTATATCCCGAAAATTTAGAATAAGATTCAATCACATTAAGGAGTACTGGTAAAGAGTATGCAGGGTCTTTAACTAATAACAATATGTCATCAGTGTATAACAGTAGTTTGTGTTCTTTTTCCCCTGCAAATACACCTTTAATTCTTGGGTCCTCTCTAATCATCAAAGTAGTGGACTAAGAGGGCAACCTTGACGGGTAGATAGATAGATTAAAAAAAGATGAAGTTATTCCATTAGTTATTACAGCTGCTTTAGGATTGGAGTAAAGAATTTTAATCCACTTCACAAAACCTGGGCCAAAACCATATTTATCTAAGGCTGCAAAAAGAAACCCCCACTCCACTTTATCGAAGGCTTTTTCCACATCAAGCGGAGACACCTCATTTTATACGAGTCTTTGCTGACTGTAGCTTACTGAAACATTTTACTGAGGTAGGGCCAAGGCACTCATCCTCAGCTTCCACACTGCAGTCCAGTGGATTATCCATCATGAACACACACACACACACACACACACACACACACACACACACACAGATAGCTGTAACTACATTGTGTAGCATCAGGTCACCACAGATGATAAATTGTCACAATTCTTGATATTTTTATTTATTTTATTTATTATTTATTTCTACAGTGATGAGCTTGATTGGATGCTTTAAACTGAACTAAAAATAAATAAAATAAGTAAATAAATATAACGCACAGGAGCCCATTGTGGTGAAGTATCGCATACACTCATTGGCTGCCCAACTTTTTTTTTTCTTGTAAATGTGTACAAACGTACAAATATTCAATTTTAATAAATTTCCCAAAATAATACGTAAGTATAGTAATAAGATATAGGATAACTATAATAGCGCATTTTCCATCCCTGACTTTGTAATATCAAAATGTTCTTTTTTTTTTTTTTTTTTTGAATATCAGATACATCCAAAAATATTACCTCTTCAGTTGAAAAGCTTCAGATATTGGGGTTATGACTTTACTCTTCAGAAAGGAAAGGTGCTTCTGTAGGCATGTGAGATTCCAGAAAATTCTTTTTACATTTAAAGCATACCCTTTGGTTCTTGGTTATCAGAGACAGGAAATCAGCAGTGGCACTGAACACTGAACAAAGCCTGAAGACTGATCACTTGGAAGGTTGCAAGACACAGTCTTCCAATAAGGATGAATTTTAAACTAATCTAATCTAAAATCAGATCTGGCAAAGAGAGCAGAAACAGACATGTTATTATTGTGTAGGGTAAAAGTGAGAGTGCAACAAAAGTCACAAAAAGGCACTTTTCTTTTCACATTTTGCAGTTGACCAGTAGGCATCACTGAGTTTTCCTCATTTTCCCTCTGTATAATATTATATATGATTATAGCTATTCATGTGGTACAGTAAGTAGCATTGCTGCCTCATGGCTCTATAATGTAGCCCCACTTAAAAGAAAAATAATTAGAAACAAAAAAAGCACCCTGGTATAATGATCACGTGCACACCTTAACACAGACCACTCAAACGTTAGAATGTAGTTGGTCCAATTAGTTAGATCCTTCTTAATTATATTAGAAAATATAAAGACAGACATGAATTATTAGACAGAAAATTCAGAGTATTAACCTAGACAATTTGCTTAGTAGCTATGAGAGAACAAAATAACCACATTAATAGAGCGATTAGAATCTTTTAATCCAATTTTTATTGATTCCCTTTTCAAAATCATTATCTTGATACAGTAAGAAGAATGCAGAAAAATTAAACTATGAGTACTGTGTCAAAGATAATGACTTGTGAATATGAGTACAGTATTTAAAAAGATGAGGTGCATTTCTTTAATAATAGATTTGTTTCATATTAGTGAAAACATATTATAAACATATTAGTATTTTACTTTTGTATATTTTTTCCATACATGCCTAATCATTTTCAAATGCACTAGCAATTGATTACACTAAAAAATTACACTAGTGATTAATGGGCCATTTTGACTTGAGCATAACAGATGGGGTTAATATCATCTTATCTGTCTTGTATTTCACACATCATAAGAAAATTGTTATTGCAGCTGTTGTCATCCCAAATTCCAGAGTTATGGATGATGGTGCAGTCCTGTGAGCCCCGATAATTGTCAGGTTGACCAGAGCCCCATTTTGTAAAAATTAGTGGATTTCCCTCATCGTCTACAAATTTGCCTTCTTCCTTTGTATCTGTTGCTCTAATGAACGCTGCTGAGCTAAAGGAACTGAGGATTTTAGCTAAAGCTTGATTTTCTTCCTCACTCTTTGGTAAAACGACTTTTCCTCCACCATCGTTGCAGAATTTCACTGCTTGTTCAAACTGCCCTGTTGTGCCATCAGTCACATAGTACTTCTGTCCCACTCTTCTGAATGTAGAAAAGCTGGTAGCTTTAAATGAAATGTGATGATCATTTCGTTTGTAATTGTTTTATTTTTACTGCAACAGACAGTAAATTTTTAAATTTTTTAAATTTTTAAGGGGTAAAAATAAATTTTAATCTGGGTTTCAAACTTCTTACCTTTTTCCATGACAGAGATTTTTGCTTTGAGACTGTTGATTTCTGACTGAATTAAAGAGTTTTCTCCAGGAATCCCTGAAAAGAGAAAATAATTTAATAGTTAACAGTTTGACACATACACTGTAAACATTCATATAATGTTCTATTGTAATAATTACAATTCTAAAGATCTAGGGTTAGATCTACATTTTGAGATTGTTGAGGTTCTGCATGTCACATTCTACAACAAATAAAATAGTAATGTCTGTTACCAGGTGGACCAAGATCTCCTTTTTCTCCTTTGGGTCCTGCTGGCCCAATTTTACCTGGAGGTCCCTGTACACTCAGCCCTGAAAATTAGAACAGAACCCTCAATGCTTTCTGTTAATCCTTAGTGAATTACTATACCAGTATTTACTAAAGGAAATGAAATTATGTTTTTCCACTGAAAGCAGTGTAGATGCTCCAAAGAGGAGAGCCATATTTGCACTAATTAAGTTAATATCAGTTAATATTCATGTTACCATTTTAATGAAAAATACAAATGAACAGGATATTTGAATTTATATGATATATTTATATATTGTCAGGCAAACTCCTATAGCCACAGAGAACTCTGTTTCCCAGAACACACCGTGGCCTATGAATATGGTCTGTCTATTTATTTATTTATTTATTTATTTAGTCCCAACAACAGACTCTGTCACGTTCACATTCACCTCATTACTAATCACGCACACCTGAGAACAATCACACCTCACAGTATATAAGGGCCTCAGTTTCACATTCTCATTGTGAAGCAACGCTCAGTATTTGTTGTACCTGACTTACCAAGCTGTTTGTTGTTTATTGCTTATTGCTTATTGCTTATTGCTTATCGGTTATCTGGTTTTGATCATTGCTCTCTCCCTGGCCTTTGTATTCTGGTTTTGCCATGGCTTTATGGTTTGCACATTGCATTAACTTTGCCTTTTTTTGGACTATGACCTTGCCTGCCGATTTGGATTTGTTTGCCTGTGTTTTTTAAATAAACTCTCACTCTGCATTTGCATCTGTATCTGCTTACCTGTTGTGACATGTATACAGTATTCACAAAAAGTATTTGGACAGTTTTTGAGCCACATTTACAAAAATGGCAAACTAAGTGGTATTTATTTCAAAGAAAGACACCCTAAGCACACTTTCCAAGCAAAACATTTCCCAAAAAATAGATTTTGTTTAAAAATATTAAAAAAAATAATATATATACTCAGTCTGGACTCAGACCTTAGCCTAGGCCTGAAATCAGTTTCTGTAACAGTTGTGATGGAAGTTTCCTCCAAGTTTCAACCAACAAATTTCAGTTCATCCACACTAGAACATCGACAATCTGCTCATTTCTTCTCCATTGCATCCCCAAGCCCGAGCCTCCTCCATGCTTTATAGCACCCTTAGTGCAGTTTGGTTAGAATTCTTCTCCTGTTTTTCTTCACACAATCACTCTACCATCAGATCCACCCAAGTTAAATTTGGATTCATCTGAAAATAAGACAGAAGCTGCTGTCTTTCTTTGCCTATTCTTTTGCTAATATCACCCTTGCTTTCTTAAGGCTGATGAATGGTTTCTGCCGCATTACTCTCCCGCTGTACCCATGCTTGTTGATTCTGTTTTGAATAGTTTGTGCACTAGTTTTATCTGGTAATTCTTGTGATGTCTGAAGCAATCGTTGCTGCTGTTTCTCACCTGTTTTCTGACAGACTCAAAATTATCCTGCCCAGTCTGCTGGTGGTCATTTTGGGTCTGCCTGTATGTTTTTTTTTGTTTGTTTTTTTTTTTAATTATTATTTTTAAAAGAGTTTTGCGGATCTGGAGAATAGTGTGGCCTTTTTAATGTAAACAGATGATGCTAAAACTTTTCTCAAAATTGCTTCCTTCTTATTATATATATGTTTATATATATGTATGTATATGTGTTTGTATATATATGTGTGTATATATATATATATATATATATATATATATATATATATATATATATAGGAAATAAATTATGAATGTATTAAATATATATGTACCTGGATCTCCCTTGTCACCTTTGGACCCAGCAGGTCCATCTCTGCCGTCTCTTCCAGGAAGGCCATTATGTCCAGGTGAACCCGGAACTCCAGCCAGTGCAGGACAGCTGAGAGTCTCTGCGCCAACAGCCAGATGGAGCTCAAAGTGCAGCAGCAGCAGCACAGAGAACAACAATGCCATCTTCAGACCACTGACGCAAACAGCATGGTATGTTACACAAATCTTAAAATGTAACATCTCAGAGACATGTAAAGAATATCATCATTTTGGTTAAACCAGGTACAGCTTTTGTATAGACGAGGCAACCATGTCATCATAAACTACCGTGCTCCCTAACAGGAACTAATAAGAAAAAAAAAATTCTACCCCAGACCATTGTGTTGTATTGTTAAGCCCTTAATATTAAGAAAAAGTCTTTAAAGTACCTTTGTGACTTTAGATTTATTTAATGCCTTAAAATGAATCCCAAATATCGGTTTATCTCCAATTTACAATGCAAGGAAAATGTGAAATAAAAAATAATAAAAATGCTAAAAAAAAGCAGTAATTATCTGATTGCGTATAGTAGGTTGTGTGGAAAAACTTTTGAATTGCATTATGCATGTATGCAAGTAGTAAGCAACTAAAATAAAAATCAAACATACATAATTTAAATCAAGCAAGTAAACATACTGTCCTTCAAATTACTAATTACATTGGTAATGTTTTTTTTAAATCTCACAAATCTAACAGTAACTGAATATATTCTGAAAAATATATTACAACAGCATTAAAAACTATGAAAGGAGATTCTCACCAGCCAGTTGTTTGCTTAACTGTGAAGACTAATGCAGACAGTGAACATGTAGGGAAGGAGTGGTCAAGGTTCAAGGTTCTTTATTTGTCACATACATTACATACATGTGATGTATTAATGTAGTGAAATGTTTTTCCTTAGTGCCTCGTCCCACAGTGCAACTGTGATACATAAAAGAGAATATAATAGAACAGAATATAATAAAAGCCAAATATGATAAAAGAATATATGAAATATAAAATAGAAAAATAAAATAGAGTAGACTCTATTAGACAAAATATAGATGTTATATGTAAAAATATGTAGAAGGTGTTTAGCAGCTTGAAAAGAGGAATCTTAGCAGCTTTTTGAGGACGTAGTGTGCAAAGGATGCAAGAGTTTTTATTTGTCCATAGTGCAACCAATTGTGTATGTGTGTCTGTGTGTGAGGTAGTTAATATGCAGACTTCTCAAGTGTCCTCATTCAGTAGCTGGATTGCCTGAAGGTAGAAACTCCTCCTGAGTCTCTCTGTGTTGGTCCTCAGGATCCGGTAGCGCTTCCCTGATGGGAGCACTGAGAAGAGACTGTTCCCGGGGTGGTGAGAGTCTTTTATGATCCTCCTGGCCCTGGTCCTGCATCGCTGGTTGTTGATGTTTGTGATGCAGGGGAGAGAAGTCCTGATGGTCTTCTCTGCTGCCCTCACCACTCTGGACAGTACATTCCGGTCCTTTGCCGTGGTGCCTCCGAACCAGGTGGTGATGTTTCCGATGAGAAGACTCTCCACAGCCCCAGTGTAGAAGGCCTTCAGCACCCTGTGAGAAACCCTGAACCTGGCCAGACGCTGGAGATGGTAGAGACGCTGGTGCGCTCTTGTCACCAAGCTGTATGTGTGTGTAGTCCATGACAGGTCTTCTGTGAGATGGACCCCAAGGTATTTGAAGCTGCTCTCCCTCTCGACCGTGGCCCCATTGAACAACAGCGGGGTGTTATTCTGACACCATGTGGAGAGGATATTCACTTCCTCTAAGTAGGCCTTCTCGTCATTGTTGGTGATGAGGCCTACAACCACTGTGTCGTCGGCGAACTTCACCAGTCTGTTGGAGCTTCGTGTGGCCGTGCAGTCACTGATGTAGAGGGAGTACAGCAGAGGGCTGAGGACACAGCCCTGAGGAGCTCCAGTGCTGAGGGTGAGTGTGGAGGAGGTGTGGTTTCCCATCCTGACCACCTGGGGGTGTCCGGTCAGGAAGTCCAGGATCCATTGGCAGATGGAAGAGTTCAGTCCCAGATCCTGGAGCTTTTTGCAGAGGTGAGAGGGGACGATGGTGTTAAAGGCGGAGCTGTAATCCACAAACAGCATTCGCACATAGTTCCCTTTCCTCTGGTCCAGGTGAAAGAGGGCATTGTGTAGGGTGTAGTTGATGGTGTCATCTCTGGACCTGTTGGACCAGGATGCAAACTGTAATGGGTCTAGGCAGCTGGGGAGGAGGGAGCAGATGTGGTTTCTAACCAGCTTTTCAAAGCATTTCATCATTATAGAAGTGAGTGCTACAGGACGGTAGTCATTCAGGGAGGCAGGACGGGCAGTTTTGGGGACAGGAATGATGGTGGAGGACTTGAAACAAGTGGGGACAACACTCTGACTGAGGGAGAGGTTAAAAATGGTGGTAAAGACTGGTGCTAGTTGGTTAGCACAGACTTTTAGCACATGTCCAGGAATGTTGTCCAGACCACATGCTTTCCTGGTGTTAACTGTGTGTAGCACCTTCCTCACATCCATTTCCGAAATGACCAGTCTTTCCTCTTCTCCAGCTAGACCTGATGGTTCATACTCATGGTTTTCCTGGTCTGTGCTGGTAACCTCGAACTGTGAGTAGAAGATGTTCAGTTCGTTGGCTAGGGAGGCACTGGCATTATTAATGGTGGGGAGCTTGGGTTTGTAGTCTGTAATAGTTTGCAGGCTCTGCCACAGACGTCTGGAATCTGCCTGCTCAAACTGGGTCTCGATCTTCTCTCTGTGTTTCCTTTTGGCTTCCCTCACTGTTTTCCTCAGGTTGTAGGAAGCCGCTTTGTATTCATCCATGTTGCCAGTCTGCAGTCCTGCGTTGTAGGCAGCTGTGTGCACGTTCAGAGCCTTCCACACGGATCGGTCTACCCATGGCTTCTGATTGGGAAAAACCTGTACCGAGCGTGTGGGAATAGTCTCTCCTGTCAGAAACTCTGTATACCCGAGCACTGCTGCTGTAAACTCGCTGACGTCATCAGAGCTGCATCGGAACATCTCCCAGTCTGCGTCCTGCAGCGCATCTTGTAGCGTGGCTTGTGATTGGTCAGACCAGCACGGCACCTCCCGCGTCACCGGATCTTCCCTCTGCAACCTTTGTTTATATTTTGGGAACAGTAAAATGGCGGCGTGGACTGACTTACCAAGTGGCGGTGTTTTTATTGCCTTATAGCAGTCCCTGTGTTGTGTGTAAAGGTGATCCAGTGTCCTTTCTCCCCCTGTACTGCAGGTTACGTGCTGGTAGAAATCCGGCATGACTTTTTTCAAGTTAGCCTTGTTAAAGTCACCAGTAATCACCAGCACTGCGTCCGGGTGCAGTATTTGAAGTAGTCCAATGTCCCTGTGCAGTGTCCGTAAAGCAGTGTCTGTGTGTGCCTGAGGTGGAATATAAACAGTCACGATGATGGCGGAGGTGAATTCCCGGGGTAAATAAAAGGGATGGCATTTGACTGCGAGGTATTCCCGGTCCGGTGTGCATAATTCCGTAAGACGATGGGCGCTCCCTAAGCTGCACCATTTGTCATTTATCATAACACACACTCCACCACCCCGGAGTTTTCCCGAATTCTCCGTCCTGTCTATGCGGTGAAGGGAGAACCCAGGCAGCTGTACAGCGTGGTCCGGAATGGGTGGCGTGAGCCATGTCTCAGTGAAGTAGAGAGAGTTGCAGTCCCTGAAGTCTCGCTGGAACTGTATCCGGGCTCTAAGGTCATCCAGTTTGTTGTCGATGGACTGGACATTAGCTAACAGTATGCTGGGCATTGGTTTGGAGTATGCCCTGGCTCGTACCCGGTTTCTCGCACGGGTCTTTTTCCTAGTCGTCGCTGTTGCCGTCTCAGGAGAGTGAGTCCATTGTTTACCTGGCTCAGAGTGATCTCCAGAGGCCAGTCGGGGTCGGATGAAAACGGGATTATAGTGGTGAGTAAGGTCTATTCCAATGTTGATTAAAGTTTGTCGGTCGTATGTTATGTGTCCGTGGGTTAGCTCAATAATAGTGCAAAAAAACAAGATAAAAAACCAAGGTAAAATACACAAAAGTTGCAGTGTGGGTTGCGAGCACTAACGTAGGCAGCCTTCCTCTGCGGTGCAATTTTGGGGGCAAGTACAGAGGTCTTCTTGGCACCAGTAGTGTGAACAGTGTAAGGAATGATTCACAGGAATGCAGCATAGTTTCTTTTGTTGTTACTTAGTGCGCCTTACGATTTTGGCTTAATTTATGCAGTGTCTATTGCTTTGTATGATTCTTCTATATTTATGGGCCCACTGAGAATTGAGGTCACTAATTTCTATCCAATGTGGCTCTCTGATAGTCTTGAGATTTAAAAGCTCATTTAAAAGGTTTTGGAATCCTAAGTGCTGCCAGTGACACCAGAAAAAAACAAACCCTTTACTAAAGAATAAATATCGCCAAAGTGAAAGGCCTCTGATGTATTAAAAAACACATAATCCGGCATGGCGCCGGTGTGTGTGGCGAGCCGTCTGCCCTGTTTGTTTTATGTGTTGATATTGGCTATTTTAGCTATTTTAACATCAGTTTTAACTACTGTGAACTCTACATTGCTAACCTATGACCGTGAAACACTACTTGATATTGGAAATCTAATCTCCTACCCGCCTGATGCCGTGTGGAGTGGATCTTATACGTATCCACCTCCATTTGCCTCGAACATTCCCAATTTTCTGTGTCGACGGCCCTTCGACGCCCCGCGGAGAAGACGTCACAGGAGACGAGGGAAGCGGGCTGGTGTTACTATCAGGATTAAGTCCGGTTTACTCTTTGGATTTACTTGGTCTTCGGACCTTCCCGCACTGGCATCCTGGCCCGTCTCTGGTCGTTATGTGGCAAGACGTTCGCTGGAGAGGCCCTATCGGTGGATTCGTCCGATTGCCCCCGGCTTCCTGGATGTGCCCGCGCGCCCCTTCTCGCCCCGGATCCGCGGCGGAGGAATTAACCACGGCGTTCTCCGTTTACTGAACCGAGGTCATCCTTTGCCTTGCGAGTCCCCGCCGATCAGAATGGGATTAATCAATGTTCGCACTTTGGTCAACAAAACTTTTATCTTGCACGACTTTTTTACTTCAAAGGATTTGGATTTTATATTTTTGACAGAAACTTGGGTTAAAGACGGAGACTTTAGTCCCTTTTCTGAACTTGTTCCTCAGGATTGCACCTTTTATAATTGCCCCAGGAAAACTGGACGTGGAGGAGGACTTGCAGCTGTTTTTAAACGAAAGTTTATTACACGTACCATTCCGACTGGTGTCTACTCGAGCTTTGAGGTACAGCTTCTTCAAATAGATTTGGTACGTCCAGTTCTCTGTGTTAATATTTATCACCCACCGCGCATTAACAATGCCTTTCTAAATGAATTCTCTGATTTACTAGCAGAACTGATTCCACGGTTTGATTACATCTTAGTGTTGGGTGATTTTAATATCCATTTATGTTGCCCCACTAAACCTCTGGCAACTGAATTTAAAAATCTTATTGACTCATTTGATTTTGTGCAGTGGGTGCATGAGCCTAATCATGCTCATGGTCACACGTTGGACTTGGTTCTTACACATGGATTCCAAATATTGGACATTGAAGTCAGTGAAATTTGTTTTTCTGAACACAGACTGGTACTTTTTTCTTCTCATTTTCCCGATCCAGTAGCTGCTTCACCTTCAGTGACTCGTCTGAATTGTTATTTCTCCACTCAGTCATGTGAGAGATTTGCTGCCTCTTATGCTATACCTGATCCACCTTTGCCTGAACTGTCCTCTTCTATGCAGGATGTGAACAGACTTTTTAATTGCTTCAATCAAAAATGTTTGTCTATCCTGAATCTTATTGCTCCGTTAAAACCCAAACGTGTTGTTACTAAACCCCAGCCATGGCTTAATGATTCAACTCGTTTGCTCAGAAAGGCTTGCAGAAGAGCAGAGCGAAAATGGTCCAAGGATAAGCTACAAGTCTCATATGAAATGCGGAGAGATTCCTTATATGTGTATCAGAGAGCTGTCAAGGCCGCCAAGTCCAAATATCTATCTGAGTTTATTGGGGACAATTTACACAGACCTAAGACCCTCTTCTCTGTTATTGATTCTGTGCTCAGTCCCCCTCTCAACATTTTTCCTGATGCTTCCGTATCACTGTGTGAACAATTCTGTACATTCTTTAATGAGAAAACCTTTCAATTAAGATCTAACCTGCCCTTGGGGAACTCTGTTCAACCTGAGAGATCAAGCGGTCCAATGCTGTGGAGCGATTTTCAGCCTGTTTCTTTTGAATCCTGTAAAGGCATTGATCAACTTCATCTTCTCAAGATATCATTCCATCTAGATTTCTAAAACAGATTTTCAGTACTGTTGGTCATGATCTTTTAACTATATTTAATACTAGTCTAACTACTGGGATTGTTCCTGACTGCCTAAAAACAGCTACAGTAACTCCATTATTAAAGAGGCCCAATCTTGATTCTTCGAATTTTAATAATTTTAGGACTATATCAAACTTGCCATTTCTTTCTAAGATTCTTGAGAAAATTGTGTTGACCCAGCTGCAGTCTCATTTGATGTCAAATAATATTTTTGAAAAATTCCAATCGGGTTTGTCTCAACACACTTTGCACTTTTAAAAGTTGTAAATGATATTTTACTAGAAACAGATAAAGGGAATGCTGTGGCTTTGGTGCTTTTAGACTTAAGCTCTGCATTTGATATGGTTGACCATAATATCTTGATTTCCAGGCTGGAGAGCTGTGTTGGGTTACAGGGCAAGGTGTTGAAATTGTTTCAGTCTTTCTTAACAAACAGAAGTTTTAGTGTTTCCATTGGCCAACATAGTTCGTCCTCATGCCCATTTGCTTGTGGGGTGCCACAGGGCTCATTTCTTGCCCCAGTTTTATTTTCTATACTTATGCTACCAATGGGTGCTATCTTTGAGAAATATGGAGTGTCCTTCCACCTATACGCGGATGATACTCAGTTGTATTTTCCCTTGCAGCATAAAAGTAAAGAATTCTTATGACCTCTGTTGGATTGCCTAAACGAATTACAAATATGGTTAAAGCAGAATCTTTTAGTGGTAAACGAGAACAAAACCGAAATCATTTTGTTTGGTTTAAAGTCATATGAAGACTGTGCCCTTCATTTTGGTCATCTATCTTCCTACTTTACACCCTGTGCTAAAAATCTTGGTGTTCTTTTTGATTGCAACCTGGGTTTTGAGAAACAAATTAGTGCAGTGGTCAAATCAAGTTTCTTCCACTTACGGCGTTTATCAAAAATCAAATCTTTACTCTCTGTAAAACAGTTTGAACAGATTATTCACTTGTTTGTTCTATGTCGTTTAGATTACTGTAATTCATTATACTATGGTATAAGTCAGTCCTCTATAATGCATTTACAGATGGTCCAAAATGCTGCTGCAAGGTTGCTGACAGGCAGACGGAGGTTCGATCACATCTCGCCCATTCTTATTTCACTAAACTGGTTACCAGTCAAATTTAGAATTATTTTTAAAATTTTAACTTTTGTTTTTAAATCTCTGCATAATCAAGCCCCACGATATCTCTCTGAGGCAATCTCCACTTATAAACCAAATAGGTCCTTAAGATCCAGTAATCTTGGTCTCCTTTCTGTCCCTAGATCGAGGTTCCATTGCAGAGGTGATCGAGCCTTCGCTGTTGCCGGTCCTAGTCTATGGAACAAATTACCAGCTTCTATTAGAGCTGCGCCCTCTTTGCCAGTATTTAAATACAGTACCTGCTTAAAAAACATCTTTTGTCAATAGCAATCGACAAATAGCAATTGTATTGCTATACTGTGTTTTGATGTTTTGTGGTTCTTATCTGTTTTTTAGCTCTATTGTACAGCACTTTGGATCAACCGGTAGTTGTGTGAAAGTGCTTTATAAATAAAAAAACAAAACAAAAAAAAAAACCATAAGTACTTGATGTGGTTACAAACTCACATGCATTATTTATTTTTTTTTGGTTTTAGGGTTTAGATTACTTTCTTGCATGTCTCACAGTGTTGGGGAATATGGCACTTCAATAGAAAATGAATGTAGTAGGCATTTGCAGTTGTCAAGCAAGTAGAGTTAGCAAAAACCTACACTCTAATTCAGTCAAACAGAAACCAATTTGGAATATGTCTTACTCATTCAACATTTATATATCTATATACTGTTTATACATTGTATAAATATACATCTATAAAATCTATTTGACAATTCTTCTAAGTGATTCCATATCATATCATGTCATATATTGGGGATTCCCATGCCTCAAAGGTGTCCCTATATTGTTTCTTGTGACCATTCAGAAAAAAGAAATTTAAGGTTTTGAAGGTGTTCGAGCTTTGGCTCTGTAAGATGTCAGCAGTGGGCACTAAAATGACCTATGGAAGTTTTCTATGCGTGAATATGCGTGTTGCTTGGGGTCTTGTTTACAGCCTGCCGGAACTCCTCACAAAGGCTTTCCATTTATTTGGGACATCACAAACCAAATACTTTTATCATCAAAAATCATGCACCAACAAGGCACCAATAAAATACAGCTGACAGGTATTCATGCACCAACAGTTGTTTTTCCTTGTCAGTGGAAAGATTTTGTAATAAGCTGTCATTCTGTAGTTGTGCACCAATACCAGTACTACTGTGCATAGATAAATGCATCCTTGCGGTGCCTTAGGTGGAAAGCTGTGGCTTGTGTCTTATTGTGATTAGCACATAGGTGGTTTTCCTCATAGTATGGCGTAAGTTCATTAAGAGCATCAGTAAGGCATTGCTCCACCACTTCAAACTCCTTGCCTTGTGTAGCAATAGCTAAGTCGTCTGCATAAATTAACCTTGCAGTATCATTGCTCCTTGGTTTTCATTTGTATAGATTTAAAAAACAAATTTAGTCATAAATGTGTTTATTTGATTAGTTCTGCAATAATGAGTCAGTAAAAAAAAATGCTTAAGTCAATCCTAGGGTTCACAGCAGCATGTAATGCCTACATATTCCATTGTCATTTAAACATGATTAACATTTACGGCATTCTCTCTCTCTCTCTCTCTTTTTTTTTTTTTTTTTTTTTTTTTTTTTTTTTTTTTTTTTTTTTTTTTTTTTTTTTTTTTTTTTTTTTTTTTTTTTTTTTTTTTTTTTTTTTTTTTTTTTTTTTTTTTTTTTTTTTTTTTTTTTAAAACAACTGAGCAGTTAAGGGCTCAGAAGTCCAATGTTTTAACCACTGGGGTACCACTGCCACTTATACATTTGATTTTACATCTGAAGGCTAGTTTCTTTTAATTACATATTAAATGCCTTTAATTTATTTAAAACAACTTAGATAAACAAAATATTTTTAAAAATGTACTTAGATGTATTTAAATACTTAAAAAACTGCTTACCAATACTGTGCTTCTACCATGTGTTACAGAAGCTCTGCAGTCCTTGTGCATGTTGCCAAAAAGTTTACTTAAAATGGGAGAAAATAAAGGCAGGATGGAATAAAAGAGAGTTATGTGAAATGATAAAATGTTTTTCAAATCTTTTGCATCTGATCAGTTAAATACAGTTTTTGTTCTTTACAGAGATATTCCTTGGTATTTGGTATGCATGTCCAGTAGTGTTTTTTTTTGCTCCCAAGCAAAAAATGGGGACCTCAAAAAATGCTGTTTACTGCAGACCAACCATTTTTTTTAGGTTTTGGTACCTTTGGAAGGCTGTTATTACCTGAACTACAGACAGTCTATTTTGTCTTCAAACAAGTTTTGGAAATTGAGTCTTAATGCCCTATGTATGATTGAAAATATTGGTGTCAATGGGATGATGGTATTTTCCTCACTACCAGTGTTAATATTGTGTGTGCCTGAGGGATTCCTTCTCCAATCCCTGTGGACTGTGTGAAGGAAACTTATGGTGTATCCCCTCTTTTGAAGCGCCTTGAAAAGGATTTGTATGGCGTTTTCGCGTTTCGTTCATTTGTGTGCAAATTCTTTGGAACCTTATGACTTGTGCTTTAATAATCCCCTTGAATGGTAACTTTCTTTGTGTAGTAATGCATGGCTGTCTGTCTCTTGAAAAACACCTTTATGTCCAATTTCTTGTTAATCGAGAAATTTGTGCCTTTGTACATTGTCATGTTCAAGAGGTCTACCTGTGAGTTGTGGAATGTATATTTCAATTTTAATTATTTTATGGTATATTGTATTGTGGAGTGTGGTAAACAATTCTTGGAATTGTTCTTCCGTATGGGCCCATGTCCCCCAAATGTCATCCAAGTACCTAAAGTTTGTAGTCTAGAACATTTTGGAAATAACATTTTTTCCCAATGCACCATATAAATGTTGGCATAGGCTCGTGCAAACTTTTTACCCATTGCTGTCCATTTTATTTGTAAATAGAAATGGCCACTGAATCCAAATCGGTTTTGTGAAGTTAAGTTGCAGTAGTTCTAATATTAGGTCATCTGGTCTTCCCTCATCTGGATTTTGATTTTTATTTGTATAGTGCTTTTATTTGTATAGCGCTTTTAACAATGGACATTGTCACAAAGCAGCTTTACAGAAATAAATGGATTCACAAAAATATATTGTAAATATTTGAATTTATCACTGTGAATTTATCCCTAATGAGCAAGCCAGTGGCGACGGTGGCAAGGAAAAACTCCCTGAGATGATATGAGGAAGAAACCTTGAGAGTTACCAGGCTCAAAAGGGAACCCATCCTCATCTGGGTGCAACGGATAGTGCGATTATAAATAAATCCCTTCTATTATTGTGTACTATAAGGACAAATAGTGCAATTGTGCAACCAATAAATTCATCACAGTTTTCGCAAGAAGTCCAGCTGGTTAAAATCTATCCACTGTCCACTGATGGAGTCCTGAGTACGAAGCTGCTCTTGGCAACCGCAGCCCCAAAGCCACTACAGCAATCGCAGTCCCAAGCCATTACAGTACAGCTCCCCGTATGTGATCCCCAAGCCATCTCCACAGCCCCCAGGTGGCACCATCCCCAGCAATCCAAACAGTTCTTCAGACCATCCATATGGGGCCACCCCCAGCAGCATTGAGCGAACTCAACCGATGAGAACTCCAACCAGAAGTAGGGCATCAGGATGGGTCAGGCAGCGAGGAGGAGCAGAAGGGGTCAGGATCACTGGCATCTCTGGCATCTCAGAAGTAGCATGTGTAGCTCGACAGAGAGTGAGGGAGAGAGAGAGATGGAGAGAGAGGAAGAGATTGTTAGGTAAGCTTTTGTCCTCTAATGGTTAAGCACAATGTACTTTGCATGCAGAGTGCAAGGAGGGACTCCGGCAAGACTAGCTATGACAGCATAACTAAAAGGGAGAGCCAGAAGCTAACACAGACATGAGGGCACCCTGGGACATAAAGCACCAGCCACTCCACCGTTGACAAACCTGAGTGAAATGTGTGAGAGTGGGGGGGCGACAGCATCCAAACATCCCAGTTCTGAGACTGTGTCTGAGCCCCGAACACTAAGTGGAAGGCTGTTCCATAACTGTGGAGCTTTGTAAGAGAAAGCTCTACCCCCAGCTGTAGCCCGCACTATTCGAGGTACCAACAAATAGCCTGCACCTTTTGATCTGAGTAGGCGTGGTGGATCATAAAAGACCAAAAGTTCGCTCAGGCACGAGACCATTTAGTGCTTTATAGGTCAATAGTAGTATTTTATAATCAATACGAAATTTGACTGAGACCAGTGCAGTGTGGATAAGATTGGGGTGATGTGGTCATATCTTCTGATTCTAGTAAGGACTCTTGCTGCTGCATTCTGGACTAACTGGAGCTTGTTTATGCTCCTACTGGAACATCCAGACAGTAAGGCTTTACAATAATCCAACCTAGAGGTAACAAAAGCATGAACTAATTTTTCTGCATCGTGTAGTGACAATATATTTCTTATTTTAGCAATATTTCTGAGATAAAAGAAAGCAATCCTAGTTATATTATCTACATGAGCTTCAAAAGAAAGACTAGAGTCGATAATCACACCAAGGTCTTTTACTGCTGCACATGATGAAACAGAAAGGTCATCCAGAGTTATTATGTAATCAGAAAGCTTACTTCTAACTGCATGTGGTCCTAGTACAAGTACTTCTGTCTTGTCAGAATTAAGTAAGAGAAAGTTAATAAGCCTCCAGTGTCTAATGTCTTTTACACATTCCTCAACGTTATTAAGCTGGTGTCTGTCATCTGGCTTTGCTGAAACATACAACTGTGTGTCATCAGCGTAACAGTGGAAGCGAATACCATGCTTACGGATAATTTTGCCCAGAGGTAGCATATATAGAGAAAAGAGCAGTGGGCCTAAAACAGAGCCTTGCGGGACACCAAACTTTACCTTAGTATGAGAAGAGAAATCACCATTTACGTTTACAAACTGATAACGATCAGTCAAATAAGACCTGAGCCAGGAAAGGGCTGTTCCCTTAATGCCTACTACATTTTCTAGTCTATCGAGGAGAATAGCATGATCAATGGTATCAAAAGCTGCATGAAGGTCAAGCAGCACAAGCAAGGAGACACAACCCTGATCAGAGGCCAGTAGTAGGTCATTTACAACTTTTACCAGTGCTGTCTCTGTGCTATGATGAGGCCTAAATCCTGACTGATACATTTCATGAATGTTATTCCTATGTAAGTATGAGCATAGCTGCTGCGCTACAACCTTTTCTAGGACCTTGGAGATAAAGGGAAGGTTTGATATTAGTCTATAGTTAGACAGCTGACAGGGGTCAAGGTCAGGTTTTTTAATCAAGGGCTTGATAACTGCTAATTTAAAAGATTTAGGTACATAGCCAATGCTAAGGGAAGAACTGATTATCTTTAAAAGAGGTTTGATTGTTTCAGGAATTATCTGTTTGAGGAAACAAGTAGGTAAAAGATCTAGTATACAGGTTGATGATTTTGATGATGAAATTAGTGAAATTAGTTCAGTCTCTTCAAGGGGAGTAAAACGTTGTAGTTGTTTATCTAATATTATTATATTATCATCTACAGGGTTAGTTATAAAACTGTCCGGTTTTAAATTAATAGTCTGAATTTCTTGCCTGATATTTTCAATTTTACCATTGAAAAAATCCATGAAGTCATCACTGCTATATAATGATTCTTATAGCTCAAAAGGCTCTCCTTCCATGCTATTTGAAATACTAGCGATTTAGTTTGACGCCATTTACGTTCTAGTTTTTGAGTAGTCTGTTTTAAAGTTCGTGTGTGATCGCTATACCAGGGTGCTAGCTTTTTCTCCCTAATTATTTTTCTTTTAAGTGGAGCTACCTTATCTAGCGAGTTGCAGAACGTTGATTCTAAGCATTCAGTTGCCTGGTCAAGTTCTTTGGGATCAGACGGTGATCCAATCATGGTTGATAAATCTGGGAGATTACTGATAAAACTCTGAGCAGTTGTTGACGTGAACGTACGTTTGACGCGGTATCGTGGCAAGGTGCATATATTATGATTAATACACATTTTAAATGAGATGAGGTAATGATCTGAGATAGCTTCAGACTGTGGACATGAGACTATATTTTCTATATTTAATCCGAATGTTAGTATTAAATCAAGAGTGTGACCACCTCTATGGGTGGGTCCTATTACATTCTGATTAACCCCTACAGAATCTAGAATGGACACAACTGCTGTTCTCAGAGGGTCATCTGGATTATCAAAATGAATATTAAAGTCTCCAACAATTAATGCCTTGTCTAAAGAAACAACCAGGTTAGAGATGAAATCCGCAAATTCGCATAGGAATTCCGAATTTGACCCTGGGGGTATGTAAATAATAATTACTGGAATCACCTGGGTAGACTTATTTTTAGTGGCTACATATGTTAGAATAAAGAACTTCAAATGCGTTGAATTTATGACCCTAGATTTTTGTGTGACGCCTAGATTATCATTATAAATGACTGCGACGCCTCCTCCTCTGCCAGTTAGACGGGGCTGATGTATGTAACTGTACCCGGGAGGACTAGCTTCATTTAATGCTACAAACTCGTTTGGTTTAATCCACGTTTCTGTTAAACACAGTACATCAAACTCCTGATCAGTAATGGTTTCATTAACAATAAGCGCTTTAGACATAAG
>CM040466.1:293736-343170 GCA_022758105.1 Pangasianodon gigas
TGTGTGCGATTGTACCCTGTGATGGATTGGCACCCGGTCCAGTGTGTCCCCTGCCTCATGCCCCGAGTCCCCTGGGATAGACTCCAGGTGGAGGATAAGCGGTACAGTGGATGGACGGATGTGGTGTAGATGCTGTATGTGGTGGTGTATGTGGTGTGTGTTATATATGATGTAGAATCTATAGGATATACTTCCTGTTTATACTTTTGCACATGTTTAACACCATGTGTTACACATTTAATATTTAATATCAACAAGCATGGTGACTGCACTGCCACGTCCGGTCAGAAAGAACAGAAAAATAAAGTTAACAGGTTAATTATATATCAGACATGTCACCTGGACAGGTGCTGAGGATCCAGTGCAGCATACTGTACATTAGAAACCTACAGTACATAAGCTGCAATGTGATGTTGCTCGCTTTGCGTTTATTTTATTAACTATAATAACACAGTCGGACCGGATATCCGGTTACATTTTAATATCCGTTAAATGACTCGCTAGATTAAACATAAAGCGGCTGTAAGTGCTGGTGTGCTTTAGTTTCAGCCATCATGTCATGTTGTAACTAGTTAGCTTAGCATCCTGCAGCTAAAGCAGCTTCTTTCTTTCTTTCTTTCTTTCTTCAGGTTTTCAATAAAACCGGCTCGAGCCGCGGAATCGTTCTTTCATGTCCATGTTCACTTCCGTCACGCACATCTCTACACACTGTGCAGCTTTTCGGTAACGCAACGCGGCCTGCTTTTAGAGTTCAAAAGCGCCGGGGCGACGTATGTTCACCGTCTCCGTGACAACCGAATCAATCACGGGAGCTTACAGTGCCCGCGTGCATTCATTTGCAGCGGCGGAGTGGCTCGAGCTGCAGTGCGAATGAAAATAAAGCAGGGTCCCTTTAGCAAAAAAAAAAATCTCCATATACTGTAGTATAGTCAGATTCTCTTTTTCTTCTTCTTCTTCTTATTATTATCGTTACTGTTGTTTTGTTGTTTTTTCCCATGTCCATGGCTGACCATGATAACGAAAGATCTCCAGATTTTTATCTGGAATTCTTTTGTGGCTAACTTTCACCACAAAATTAAAAAAATGAGCTTAAGTAACCAGTCGTGTATATCCAGTGGGATTATGTTTTATAACTAATATATAAATATATGCATCGTCTTTTAACCATTTGTACCCTATAATGTTACTTATTCTGTAGACAGTAATGTGTATGGTGTGTGTGTGTGTGTGTGTGTGTGTTTGAGGTCACTATTCTAGTAGTTTTATTATTGTTATTGTCTCAGTTGACCTGCACACTGACTGCAGATGGAAATAAGCTAATAGCTGAGTCTGGTGCAAAGCATCTTTTCTTATTTAAAATGTTTTTTTTTTTTTTGGACATGCTCCCTGACAACTTAAACAACTAAAAAAAGTTATGTTTGAATAATGTCTGCAGTGGATAGTTAATGCACGTTTGAAGCCTACACCTGTGTAGCTCCCCTTTAAGCATTAATTCATACCGAACCCCATCTACTGTAGGTGTTGTAGGTGTTGTAGGTGTGGTATTAGTTGCAGTAACTGTGAGAACTGCAAATTTCCCTGTTTTATGACACAAAGCATTTTGCCACTGAGGTTACAGTGAAACATGTTGGTTCAGAGTAAATTCATTCCTCTGTTATCCCAGACGTCGCTCTAATTTAAACCTCAAGAGTAATGAAGGTTCTATCCCAGGCTCAGTTTCTAGAAACATTTATTTTTCTGCAGTATTTAGAATGTCGTTCCTGCCCTCTAAAATCTAGAAATTGTTAAAGTGTAAAGTGTGTAAAGTGTAACTCGTTAAGCCCTGTTCACACTGGATTAGTTTTCCATGTGGAGGTGTGTAATGTAATTATTCCCAGAGTATCTCTGGGATTTTAGTCAGAATCCATCATGTCAGTAATTTTTTACAGTCTGGAAAGATTACTTCATATTTTACTTTACATATAAACTGAGCAGTAGGAATAACTCCAGGTAATATAAATCCTGTCTGAAGTGACATGCTGGTAAAGATTGTGTTTTATCCTGTGGGAAAAGTGGTTTAGCGCTTATTCTTATTCAGTATAAAGATGCTCCAGGACGTGCTCGCTCTTTTCTCTTTTCTGTCGTCTCCTGCTGAAACCGAAAGTTTAAAACGCAGAACAATAAAATAGAGACGAGGTTTAAAAGGGCGTGACAGAATGATGCTTCCAGGGTTCTTAGGGAAGTTATTGAGTTTCTAGCACAGGTACACACTATAGACATGTTATGGTCATGTGACCTGCCAATGATTAAGCCACGCCCCCTAGAACAAGTGTAAAACAATCAGTGTGTATTAAAATGCGGTGTGTGTAGTATGCATGGAATTTTTAGTTTGACCAGCATGTGATTTATACAGAGATCATTTATACCGTGTGATTCAGTCAGAATGACTACAGACGTCCTTCGAATATGTTACTAAACACGCACACATCCACAAAACTAATCCCATCCGAACAGTACTTTATCCCACTGGGATATTTCAGTGTAGTGGGTCGATGTATTGTGTGTGATATCGTGGTGGTGGACCAGGTGAGACTCCACACACACACACACACACACGTTACTCTCTCCTATGGACTCTGCCTGGTGCGAGTGATTGCTCCTGGGCTGGTGGATAGTTTATGATTGCCTTTCTGAGTCAAGGGCATCTCTGTGCACTACAGACGGGATTGATGGCACCCGGGATCCTTAATGAGCAATTCTGACTCATAAGACGCCGGACAAACCTCAGCACTGCAGCCTCAGCGCCGCCGGAGAGCATCATCCGAGCAAAATGAAATGAAGTGAAATTGAATCGCTCCTCTTTTAGTTTTGGGGGAGAAATTGTAATTGCTTTTGTTTTGAATTAATATTAGTTCAGAGCGAGAGTGCTGGTGTGGGACTATGCGTGTCCCTCCATTAGGCCGTGATGAAACATGCTGATGTATTAAATGAATATGAAATGAAGTGAAATAATTTTCAGGCTGCAGGTCTGTGACAGTGGATTTTTCCAGCACTTATTCAAATATGACAGCAATGCTTGTGAGTTAACCTCCTGCAGAGTTACAACTTTAACCTGATAATTCCACAACACATGGTGTATCCATATAGGAATATTCCACAGCGATGCAGAAATCAGGTTTCTGGGTTATAAAAAGGCGTTTCGCATCTGATTCCCTTTCCGTTCACTTTGTGAAATAAAGATCACCTGGCAGTACTGCTTGATGGGGCGTCCAGGCATGTTTAGATATTACACTTGACCATAGAGAGCTGTACAGGGTTCCACGGACCCACCACACACCGAATGTTTCTAATGGAGATTAATGGGTTCGGTTGAGTTCCCCATCAGCCCGTAAACATGTTGCACCTGTGAGGAGGGATTGCAATCCATTAAATTAGGAGCATGTCTTTACAGTGGATTTAATAGAGCTTTCTAATTCAGCCTATAATTTATTTCCTCTTGCTGTCATGCATGTCTCATACTCATACTTTGTCTCTCTTCCTCTCCTTCTCTGCTCATCATTTTGAGATATATTATTCCACTGGTTCATTTGAAGCTGGAGGAGACATGGAGGAAATGATTGGCTAAAGGTGTGGAGCCAAAGGTGCTGAAGCTTAGAAATAAGTGGAGTTGGAGATGGAAGAAGAAAGGTGTAATGCAGAGAGTACACTAGAACAGCGCATACTTGAACAAGGGCTGACTTGGGTGATGATTACCCGCTGGAGAAGTGTGTGTGTGTGTGTATGTGTGTGAGAGTGAGAGAGAAAGAGAAAGAGAGAGAGAGAGAGAGAGAGAGAGGGAGAGAGAGAGAGAATGAATTGAAGAAGAGCAAACGTGCATGGAATCACCTGAAGAGCAAGTGAACCATGGTAGAGAAATACCAAAAAAGGGAAATGAAGGGAAATGGTTTGAAAAGGAGCAAAAAGATGTGAAAAGAAAGAAAGCATAGCTGGAGTGTGTGTATAGGGAGAAATCCATCAATTTCTCTTTTTCCTCCAGGGATCCATCTCTTACTCCTTCTGGGCCTGTGGTTCATCTCTTTGGAATTAACACCTAATTAAGGGCTGATTTCTATCAAACCTCATGTCAGTCTTAAGGACTGTGATACCATGACAGTCTCTTTGATCTTGTGAGACATCTCACAGGCTTTGGAGAAGAATGATTTTAATGTATATGAATGCTGATGAATGCATGCTGTGAGATTTGTTATCAAGGAGACAGTGCTCTGTTGCTGGAGAAGCATCTGACTGTCTGACTGGTAGTCTTATTAAATTTTGGTGTGTCTTTTGAAAATTATGATTTGTTCTTCCTTCCACAAAAATTAACATCAAGGTCTTTTGCTTTTGCTGACAAAATCAAGAACTCATCACCCCTTCCTTGCCTGGTTATCTTAAATTCTGAAACCAAATCAGAGATATTTAAATGTCTTAAGCAAGGATTTTGTATTACTGATCACAAACAACACACAGAATTCTGCACAGCCACAATGTTTTATGTGGTTATTGGATAAACCAGAGAGGCTGTGCATGAGTGAGATGTGTGCTCTTTTGCTTGTGCATTTAACCATTTAACTCAGTTCATTAGAGCTTTTTTCCAGCTAATTACACAAGAACACTGCCCCTGAGACAAGGGTGTGTTTAAACGACACGGACAAGCTCTCAGATGCTCTCCCCTGAGCGTGAGCTTTGGTCATTCCTACCTTTTGCGTAGAAGCCAAGTGGATATATAATTGAAATTTGTTTTTTGTTTGCAGGAAATAGTTTTCTATTCACAGAATATTGAATGTCAGGATAATACCATATGTATGCGTCTTTGGTGATAAGTTTTTTTTTTGGCTTATTTTCAGGAAATATAGAATGAAACAATGTGAGTGTAAACTCACTTATTCTTCTCTGTTGGTTTAAAGATAGACTGTCTGGTTCTGCGTTCTGCTGCTCATATTGAATGACACCCACCCCCTCACCACGTGCTCGCTCGGTGTGTGGCGTCTGCGGCTTCCCACACTGGCCTCCGAGTGGAGTGATCCACGCTAACAGATCTGTACTCCCATTAAGAGCCTGTTGAGGAAGGGGGTTACCAAGGCAATTCAGTCACAAGAGAGCTTTTATCAATGAGAGCTCTGTCTCACCTCAGCAACATCCTAACCGCTATTGTCAGCTCAACTGCCCACTCTTATGAAAGGGAACAACAGTCTGTAGAGATGTCAAAAGACAGCTGATTGGCTGAGCCGTGTCCAATCAGGGTGGATAGCTGGGTTTACGTTTACAGCAGAGGAAGAAGTACAGAGAACGTGGACGACTGATAAAAATGCACAATCATTGCATGGCTTTGGTCTTGTGTTAGAGGTAGGCCTGCAGTTTGGCATTTAATAAAATAGATTCTAATATTAAAGGTTTTACCAGTTCTTTTTATTATCCCTCCCCAAATCTGCATAAAAATCAAAAAATATAATTTAATACAGTATGGCATTGCAATAAATGTTCTGGAATTATGTGAAACACTTGATTATTGATTCTTTGGTGAACACAATCCAGGGGAAAGTATTTAATGGTGCAGTGGAGATGTTAAAAACAGGTCTTGAGGTTTTGACATTCTTAGCCTGAATGTTTGAGTGTGTACGAGGATAATGAGCATGTGCATTGTTGTAGTGGAGACTGGATAGAGTCAGATCCTGAGGCTGTTTGGGAGAGGGAGGATATGGAAGTGAATAGGCTGATTAAACAGCTAATCTGCGTGTGTGGCTCTACTGAGTAGAGTATAATGTACAGCAAGACCAGCTGATATTCTATACCAGGATTTATGAAGAGTACAGCTCAATAGACCTGTAATCTGTATCACGTTAAAAGACTGGTTTGTGTATTAACACATAACAGTATTCAAAGTCACATGGGCTGTATCTTAAGGACTAATTGTATGCAAACAGCTGGAACATCTTTTGTTTGCAAAGTAATTCTCTAATCTCACTCTGTTTTTGTTCTATTTCCTCTTTCACCTGTGTTGTCAGTCTGATGTATGGGAGCTCCAGATCCTCCCATCCGGACTCCGAATTACTCCATCGTCAAGCTTATGCCACACCACACCCCCTGCAGGGCTATGCTACTAATCACCACCCAGGCAGCACTGGACAGGCCGGGGCATGGGGAGCTGCAGGCCGGAGCTTAGGTGAGGGAAATGGAACTTTTGTGTATCTTTTATATCTTTTTATAATCTATTTTAAATATATTTTCATCTTTTTAAAAATGTGTCCATATTGAATCAAGCTGTTTGCTGATTTTTTTCCTCTGATGACATATTTCTAAAATAATTTAAATTTTAGTTAATTTTAGCTGCTATTGATATTTCACGTTGAACTACAGGGTTTGATAGTTTTAGCACGTCGGTATATACTTATTATACGGTATATACATTATGACTTCTTTTATAGGGCTTTCAGGTTTGTTTGATGCTGGGTTACACCATGCTAGCCCCTCAGGGCCTGATGCTTCAGTCATGAACCTGATCTCTGCTTTGGAATCCAGAGGTCCACAGCCTCCCCCATCCGCCTCCTCCCTCCTTTCTCAGTTCCGTACCCCTTCATGGCAAACTGGTAAGCATCCAACAATGCTTAATATTTCTGTCCTATACAGGATGGTATGCAAATATTATACATAGTATAAATAGTGTAATATTTATACAGATGTAGTTGTATACCTAGTTGATTTGGTTTTATCTGTCTCCCTCTTTGTAGCAATGCATACCCCAGCCCCTGCTGAGCTCTTCATCTCCAGTGCTTTGCCTGGATCTGGTTCATTCGCTTCTTCCTCTGCCCTGTCAGCATACCAGCACCCTGCCTCCTTCTCTGGGCGTTCATTCTCTGGAGTGACACCGTCGCTGTCCCTCCAGGACACACCTACATTCAGCCCTACCTCCAATGGCCTCCTATCACCCCATGATCCTTTACTGCACATAAAAACACCATCCCAATCCAGTCTGGGCTTTGACCGCCTTCTCTCATCACAGAGTGCAGCAGCATACAGAGGAGCACAGGAGCCCTCAAGTGGTCCTCAGCCTCAAGCACCTACATCATCCTCTGCCCGCCACTTACCTCCCCCTCAATTTAACCTGCTCACCTCCCAGCTTCAAGAGCAGTCCTCCCATCTGTACAATGCTTCTGTATTCTCTTCAGCACCTGCACCCTCACAACCACCTACCCCACAGGAAAGAGCAATTCCAAGGCAAGACAGTGTGATTAAGCACTATCAGAGACCTTCCCCTGCACAATCCCAGTTGCCCTCCTCCACGTCACATCCCCTGCAACATTATCTTAGCTGTGGAGCATCAGGCTACCAGCAAATCTCACACCATCGGCATGGTGGAATGAACTGTAGCCCCCTTGGTGACCAGAGCCCATCATCTGACCCCAAGCCCTCACCTCGATCAGACCAAGTGTACCGCCCCATAGTACAGCCCCCATATAGCTCTTCCTCGACATCCTCATCAGCTGCCTCTGGTGGTGGTATTGGGAAATCAGGAAAGAGTTCTAGTTCAAGCAGTGGCTACTCGTCCTCTAGCTCTTCTTCATCCAGAACTCCTCACACACCTCCCTCAGCTTCCTCTACAACTTCATCCTCCTCCACTTCCTCTAACCCGAGTGCTTCGTCTAGCGCCTCCTCTGCTCCTTCAAGGCAGCAACCACCTCCCCAAACTGCACCACAACCCCCTCCTCCACCTCCTCCACCACTCCCTGTTTCCTCCTCTGCAACGCAACAGCCTCCTCCTAAACCCTGCCTTTCCACATATGGCTCCCCTGTGGCTCCTGTTAAACCCACCTCTGGCCTCCCTGGCCAAACCCCACCACAACAACACTCGCAATCATATTCACCAAGTCAACCTCCACCATCCCATCTCTCCCAGCCTTATGGGGGGTTCAGTTCCCCCCAGGCCCAGGAAGTTAGCTCTGGTCCTGGGGGATCAGGAAAAGGGTTTGGGGGTCTTGGAGCGACAGGGCGTTCATTTTCAGGGGAGGGGGTATATGGTTCTGAATCAGGATATGGTTCTTTACCACCCTCACTTGGAGGAGCAGGAAGTCCTTCAATGGGCTATGATGGTACGGGACATTCACCTGCCCTAATTGGATCCGGAGGTGGTACTGGTTCAACAAATAGTGGTACTGGCTCAACAGGTGGTAGTTCAGCAGCTAATAGCAGTGTTGCAAGTGGTGGGGCTGGAGGATCATACCACATTCCTGATTCCAGTCCTTCACCTTCAATTAACTCTGCAATCATTAGACCTGGACTGCACTCCCCTGCACCCACTCACCCTGCACCGTCTCCAGGAGGATCTGGGGGTAATAAGTACCTATCCTCAGTTCTCTCTCCTAATTTTTTAGCTTCTCCACAGGGTTACTCAGACACACGGGCACCACCACCACAGGCACAGCCTTATCATTCTGCACCACCCAAGAGCAAGTCAGAGTCTGATATGCTTGGCATTGAACGATCTCAAGAGGAGGATGAAGATGATGATGATTTTCTAATACAGCACCTTTTGCACTCCCAAAGCCCAGCACCCCATCCGTCTCAGCACCACACTCAGCAACAGCCACCACAGGTGACTTCTCAGCAGCAGTCAGCACAGCCACAATCTATGCCGCAAAGTAGGGAAGAAGCAAAGGGAATGTCTGCCTATGAACTAAACAAGGCATCTGAGGAACGCTACCAATTACAGAGTGTCATTCGCACCAATAATGTCACAAATAATGTGGGACCAGGAACAGCAAACACTCCTGGACAAGGAACTGGTCCAGGAACTGGCCAAGAGAGTCAGCTGGAAATATCTCTAAAGAAGCAGCAAACAAAAATAGACAGGACAGTATCAGGAGCTGGGGCAAATGGAGGACGAGGGGGAATTGATTCCCTCCCTCACTCCCACCAGCATGCTCCCCACACTCATCAACATGACTCCCTTGGCTCAGTGGTCCATTATGGGAGAGGGGACTCCTATGCCCACCAGACACACCAACATCACTCTTCGCACTCTTCACACCCGCAGCACTCCCAACATCCACAGCACTCTCACCCCCATTCCCTGTCTCATGCCCATGTGGAGGTCAAGAAAGCTACAGATACATCAGAGCTACCGTATATACGAAAACCTCCAGACTTGCAGCAGCAAAGGTCCCAAACTTCCCTTTCCCACATGGATTCACCACCTGACCAGACTCAGCAATCTCAGCAAACTCATCTTCTACAGTCTGTCCTTTCTCACTCCACACGTAACAAGATGGACACTCAACAGGTCCCCCAACCAACAGCGCACCCTATGAGTCAGCAGGCTTTAATGGGACCAAGTGGAGGCCTTGGAACTGGAAGTGCTGGGAGTGTGGAAACCCAGTCACAGCCTTCTCAGCTTCAACTCCAACTCCAATCCCAGTCTATGGAGGCCCACTATGGATGTGAGGCACAGCGAAACCAAAGCCAGTCAAGTCAGAATTCAGTCTCACAACTTGAAATGCTTGAACGATCACTCTCTAGAACAAACAGTCGTGAAGGCGCAGGGCCCAGTGAGAGAATTGTTGGTGGAGATGGAAGTGCTAATGACCATCAAAGACCACAGCAACAGCTGCAGCAGCAGCATAGGATGCCTTCACATCACCAAACCCACCATCCTCAACAAACATCTTCGGAGCTCCATGATTTCCTGAATGAGTCAAATTTGAGCATGTCAGCACCATCTCATCTGCATCACATGGCTTCTCACCATGGACACCCTCATTCCCACCACCAATCACAGCCTCACCCACATCACCAACACTCCCACCAGCACTCTCGCCACATGCCAACCAACACAGGACCAATGCAACCCCAGGCCCAGCCCAGGGAACCAGAGCCCCAGCTTCCCCAGTCACAGCTAGATCAACTTAAAGAGCACCAGTTTGACACTGAAAGTTCTGTAGTGAAAACTACACAGAATCAGGGACAGAGCCAACAGCAACAGCAGAGGTTTGTGCCTCTGACCTCCATCTGTTTCCCTGATTCCCTTCTCCAAGATGAGGATCGATCATTTTTTCCAGGAATGGAGGACATGTTTTGTTCTGAGGACTACAAACCAAGCTGTGCAGGTGGAGCAGGTGCAGGACAAGGAGATCAGGATATTGTATCTGAAGCACGTGTAAATGTTCAAGATGGAATAGAGTCAGTTAAGACAGGTGGAGGGGCAGGTGGATATGATATGATGGGCCACCATGGTGACCAGGGTTATGGGCAGTACTGTCACAGTCTTTCTGAATCTGGCAATGGGACCATGCATCTAGATTTGGATTCACTGAAAACTCATGAACTCCCGTCTACTGTGAATACAGAGCAACTGGGCCTGATTCAGTCTCAGGCACCAGGCATGGGAATGGGTGGAACAGGGTCTAGTGTAGATGGAACAGGCAACAAAATTATGGGAAATTCTGGTGTAGGAAGTGGTTCTGGAACAGGTGGGCTGACCTCACCCATCTTCTGTTCTTCTAGACCCAAAAAACTGCTGAAGACCAGCTCCTTCCACCTTCTAAAACAGCGGAGGGACCCCAATTCCCAGCCACAGACAAAGAAAACTTATGCTCAAGAATATGAATTTGAAGATGATGAAGACAAAGCAGACGCTCCTGCTGACATCCGACTGAACAGCAGGCGACTCCCGGATTTGCTTCCTGATCTGGTGTCTAGCTGCAGAAAGTCCAGTGGTGGTACAGGGGTTGGTGGTCTAAGTCCCCTAATGGGTGACTTGGATTTCTGCAACCCCTCAGGGTACTCATCACTTGGACCTCCTCCACAGCTCCTTCCCAATGATGGACCAAAGAAGAGAGGTAGAAAGCCCACCAAACCCAAACGAGAAGGCCCTCCTAGGCCTAGGGGAAGACCCCGTATTCGTCCACTTCCAGAACCTCCTTATTGCAGGGGGCTGATGGGACCTGGTGCTGGGGAGAGCCGAAGGGGTCGTGGTCGAGGAAGGGGTCGTGGCAGGAAAGATGATCTCATGTTGGAGATGCATAGAGACATTAACAAAGGACAGAATTACCATCAACAGTCTCACCAACAAGCACCTCATCTCCATCACCAGCAACAACTTCAACAGCAACATCCACAACAGCAGCACTTACCGCAACATCAACATCTGCACCACCATTCACAGCCACAGCAGCACCTCCACCCACAGCAGCAACATATGCACCAACAGCAGCACCTACATACACAACACCATCAGCACTTACATCAACAGCAAACACAACACCAACAACAACAACATCAGCCTCAACAGCAGTATCAGGAACCTGTCAAACCAATTAAAGTGAGTGAAACAAAATGCTTTATATTTTAAGACTTAACATATTAGATTGTTTCATAGCAATATACCATCAATCTGTTTTCCCACTTCTAGATAAAGCTTCCTCTTCCCCCCATGCCTTCATCTGAATCCCTCCTGAGGACAGACTCCTTGTCGAGCACAGACCCAGTTCTGTCTGATGGCTCAGTGGGATCTGCACCATCTCTTGGTCTGAGCCCTGGACCCACGTCTACACTGGATATGAACAGAACCGATATGAACTGTGGTCAGGATAAGATGAAACAGAAGGACCAAGAGGTAAAAAAAAAAAAAGAATTGGAAGAAAATACAGTAACTCTCTATAGAGACTACTTGAAATATCAAAGGAAAATATGCTCCCAGTTATTAATATTTGTTATTGAGAAAAAATATCCTTTTTTTAATCTAGACTTCTCAAAGTAGTTTCAGTAAATGATAATCTTAACATGCTGAACCCTGTGGAAAATAAAAAATGGGTACTAGCACATTATTCATTATTGTCAAAAGGTGTGAAGATATTAAAATCTATTTTGTAAACTATATTATATTACTAACCCTTTGTAAGAATCTTTATATTGGATGTTAGATATTATACTAGTGTCACGAACCCTTATCTGCGTAAGGCATTTACCATTTTGTGCAAGAAGGGTTTCATGTCATAGCATAAATTAATTTCTATTTATTACTGCAGTGCTCAAAAAATAATACTCACATAGAAATGATTTGTCTTCTCCTGCTCGCATGACCAACTCGAGTTGCATTATTCCTCTTATTTTACAAAGAGATTATAATTATATTTTACAAAATTCTTACACAGAGATTATATAAATACAGAAAATGTTATAGTTATCATAAATGTATTCATGAAAAAAAGAAAATATTTTTCATGCTGTGTATGCACATAGAGAATTTGTGTTTCCTGTTCTTTTATAAAGGTCCAAAATGCTGAAACTTTAATCATACGATCCCTTTCTCTATGCCTTTGTGTACAATTGTACTTGTGAAATTGCTCTTGTTGCCTCAGCAACAGGTAACCTCAGAAGAGAAGGAAGGAAGGAAAAAACGGGGGGTGTAATGTGGATATCTTTAGTTATTGCATATGTAATATGGAGATATCTGTGAATTTTTCCCCAGATGTCTTGGGAGAGAGACATGGATGAACAGTTGACCCCAGAGGCATGGGCCACCATGCAAAAACTGTCCAGCCCAGTAAGGCACATCTTCATTATTTTGAGATTTGTTAACAGAGAAATTAATGATGTGCATGAAATAATACTGTAAGAAAGAATCTAAGTAATTTATGAATATGAAGGACGACTAGATAATATTTTACAGACAAGAAAATCGTGCTTGTTTATCTAAGAGGGAATGCATTGTCCTCAGTGTGCTGGTGCGTTTAGTTCCACTAGAGGGAGCAGTGTAGTCTGAGTGTGAGATGATTGACAGCCTGCCATGATCTATCTGTCCTTAAAAAAATGCAATAAAAGAAGGGGAGAGAGCTGGCTGTTGCCAGGGTAGCTGTTGCCACGGTTACTCATTCATAGTAACCGCCATCCAGCCCCCCTGCTGTACTACCTCCCGTTAGACACACCTAATATACAGCACCATGCAAAAGTATTCAGACTCTTCACAAATGTTCTTATTTTGCCAGATTACTGAATTACACAGATTTTTGTTGCCTCTGTGATATTTTAATTTTAGAACTCTGTGATTCAAAATGAGCCATTTAATGCCATATTGTTTTTTAGTAGAAATTATTCTTAGGAAAATTAAATTAAATATACTGTATGCACAAGTATACTTATGTTCCTAAATGCCTTAAGAAGGACACTGTTGCCTTCAAATTGGTCATTCTAGATGAAAATAAAAATTCCACAGCTAATTATTCAGACACTTAATCTGCAGGATAGCTGTGAAACTGATGACTAAAGAACAATCTATTTAAGGCTATAAAATAAAATATTAATTAGGAACAAGTACAACTATTATCCAAGTGTTTTGGTGTCCTGGTGGGCATTGCTGATCCACCAACCAGGGAGAGGAAACTACTCAAACCACCAAGACACTGCCTAGAAACCCCATCCCTTAAATTCTGTGCATGAAGGCAAGATTCATGAAAGAAGCAAGAGGGCAGGCAGAGAAAAAAGTGCACCACTCAACGAAAAGCTAGGGCTGGATGACAGTGTGGCACAAAAGAAGCCAGTAATCATGTAAAAACATTCTGTATTTGGGGAAAAATCACAAGTGCACTGTTGCATAAGATTCTGTGGTCAGACATCTGACGAAATGAAGATATACCATTTATCTTTAACCAAAAATCAAAGCAATATATATATATATATAATATATATAATATATATAATATATATATAATGCACAACTAATGCTGCACACATATTAAAACAGCTATTTGTACAAATAAAGTATGTGCTGTGGGCTGCTTTTCATCAGCAGGTGTCGTGTTAAAGAAAGCAGAATTCATGCGAGAGAACCTGTTTCAGACTGCTAGCACACCTGAGCAAATATTACTGGAAGAAGAAGCTGTTAATTGGTGGAGGAATTGTTTGCAAGTGACTGTAATGGGAATCCATAACAATGCTAACATTTCTGATCGTTTCTAAATCAAGTCTAATCATTTCTGATCAAGTCTAAATTTCAATTATAAATTTGATGGTTTCTGAGTGGTGCAACTATCTAATGCTTTCCTCTGTCGTTAGGAGATCAGATGTTTGAAACAGAGCTGTCTGTGACTGTAGAGCAAGAGAGCTTGATTGGTCCTTCCTTCTGGTTGGCAGTCAGAGTGATGCTAACCTGCTGAGTCTGTTAGCTCAAGTAAATAGAATAGTGCAGTTAGTCCTCTTCTCAATTCGTGGCAGTTTGAAAAGATGCAGTGCCTGACTTTGTCTTGGAGGAATGCTTAGTTAGACTTAACTCTCTTCAGATTGGTGGATTTTATTCGCATGTGGGAACTGGCTATGACTAAACTGTCAGAAATTCTTTCTATTCTCTCAATGTGCATCATCTATGTTTCAAGACCCCATGAATCCATGAATCTTGTTCACTGAATCCACTCTTCCTTCCCTTCCTCCCTTGATCCCCCTCTCTCAGACCGATGACAAGCCATCAGAGCTGAAGTCTGGCTTCATCACTTCCTTTCTAGACTTTCTAAAAACAGAGAAGAAGCCTCCATCAGGCCCGCTCCACATGGACGGATCTAGTCCTGTACATGAGCCCTCTGTGAAGGGAGGGATTCGTCCCTTATCACCACCTCCACCTCCACCCCCACCTCCAACTCCTCCACCTTTTGGGGAGACAGAGGGAGAAGGAGGTCTCGCGCTGAGCAACTGCCCTTCACCGTGCAAACGCCTGGACGAGGAACTCAAGAGAAACCTGGAGACGCTGCCGTCCTTCTCCTCCGATGAAGAAGATTCTGTAAGCAAGAACCAGGACCTTCAGAAGAGCATCTCCTCAGCCATCTCTGCCCTCTATGACACACCCCACAGCCTGGCTGCCCTCCCACCCCCTCCCACACCATCTCCACCCCCTTCACAGGCCCCGCCCCTTGATACACCTCCACCACCTGCTGATTCAGAGACTTTCCCAGAGCTAGAGACTCGCATGATGACCCATGAGCTTCATACACACACTGAGCTGAACTTGCAGGAGAGGACACACACTCCAGAGGAGGAAGATGAACCCATCGAAGACGAAGGGCTGGAGGAGCTAGGGGAGGACAGAACACAGAAAGAGGAAGATAAAGAGGATGAGCTAGAGGAAGATGGAGGAGAAGAAGAGAACATAGTTCAGAGTAGAGGAGAGGACATGGAGAAAGAGGAGGATGCTGAGGATGCTGAGGAGACAGAGTTCCATGTCGTCGATGCTCCCAAAGTTGATGGTAAGTGCAGATGTTTTGGATTTGTGCTGTTTGTGATTGTATACGTCTGAACAGTTTGTGGGTTCAAGTCTAGAGCTGTAATTCAAAGCTTGACTTATCAGCACGTGTGCAAATGGGAATCATAAAGGCCCACCTAAACATGATATAGTATAGGTAAAATTCTAAACATAAGCCGATGTAACAGAAGTAAAGTATTGTTTCTAACATTATATGTTATTCATTTAGCTGAGTCTAGTATCTTCAAACAGGAAAATCACGAAACTGTGCTGAACTGGAGAACCTTTGCGGCCTCGTTTATAAAAAGTTCATATGTCAGCTTTGATCTTAATTTCCATGGATCTGTTCTTACATTAATAGTGACATTTAATTCGGGATTTATAAAAGCTGAAAATGAGATGAGAGTATTCTTATACATACTCAGACTGAAAAGTACATGTATGAACTTTTTTTTAGGCTGGTTCACACTCACTTTTCCTGGCGAGTGACTTTTTACACTTGATTGTTTCAAGACACATTTGAAACAGATTTAAATATAAAATATCTCAAACCATTTTAGGAGGTCTGAGATGCGTTTTAGCCTCATGTTATACAAGTGTAAACACATCTGCCTCTCCAAGCCACATTCAACAACCAAAAAACCTCCCTATAGGTGACACACATGCTCCATGAAGGCTGAGGTTTTGCTTTTAAAACATTAGTGAAGTTCAAATCGACATTGTTTTTGATTAATCAATTCATGATACTGTACATATCAGTCCGTTAATGAATATTCATCTATTCATCAGGGTACAATCCATGTACAAGACGTACGAAATGACCAGGTGTAAAGTGTGTCTTAGTCCTGCTGGTGTAACAGACGTGTGAGTGACTGAAAACAAATGAATGAATTTCCCAATAAAAAGATGAACATTTTTAGCAGCTTGATCTGGTTGAAATAGTTTCCAACATGCTGCGTATCACCGGAAACAAGAAATTGAATTATATTTCAGTTACTGTTTGGTGGAATGGAAGAGCAGGATGAGGGGAAAATAATCTGCATCTATTTCAGTAACTGCACATCAATAATTAAACTATCCCCTGTCTGAAAACCTCAGGTTACTACTTTACCTCAGACTGTTACAAAGCACTGACACTGGAGACTCCTTCCATAAATGTTAAATAAAACTTCACCATATCAACAATTATATGTTTTTTTTTTTTTTGCTAAATAACAACAGTTTTTTTAAATTATATATTTTTATTAGCCTTAAGTTATGTGGAGTGTCTGTAGTATATGGTCAAGTCCGTATGAATGATCTGTTGCTATGGAAATGATAATGAATGTGACTGCTGTCAGAGCCGTGCTGTTATAGAGAATTAATTGTGGTATGATATGTTATAAGGGCTTATAATATTTTATAAGCAGTATTACTATATCCAGGCAGGTCCCTGTTAACCTTCTGCTATATTTGTAATTCGTCTCCTTTTTATCCAGATTCTTCATCTGAGCCTCTTCTTGCTCCTGCACCACCCTCTCCTTCATCTCTTTCTCCCTCTCCTCCCACCTCCTCCTCTCCATCACCTCTTCCTCCTCCTCTTCTGTCTATTCCCTCGCCTCTTCCTGTTCCGGAGGAGGATAGCCCGCAACCGCAACCACAACCACAATCACAACCACAACTTCCACCTCAGCCTCAGCCGGCTCCGCTGCTCCATCAGTCTCTCCCTCCCAGCCCTTCTCCTCCAGCTCTTCCCTCCCCATCTCCTCCTCCTCCGACACTTCCTCCATCTGCCACTCCTCCTCCATCCTCCTCCCCTCCTCTCCCCATGGAGTTACCCCACCCTTCGCCTCCCTCGCCCCCAACCCCCGAGGACGCCCCCACCCCTCAGATCACCTCCCTCCACCTGGCTAAGAAGCAGGACAACGCGGCCATCGCCGGAGAGAGCGAGGAGGAGGACAGCGAGAGCGGCGGCGAGGGCATTTTCAGAGAGAGGGACGAGTTTGTGGTGCGCACGGAGGACATCGGCACGCTCAAGGTAAACATGCATCAACATCTGTTAACATCTGTAACCGTCAACATCCATTACTGCTGGGGATTTAAATTAGCCGAGCGTGTGACATTGTGCGCTTGTAATGGGCTGTACTTGACCTCCTATCTTCCCTCACTTCTTCTTCTTCTCTCCCTCCCTCTCTCTGTCTCTCTCACTATCCCACCATCTCTCACTCTTTAATCTCCTTTCTTTCTCTCTCCCTCTTTCTCATCTCTTTATTCTCTCTTTCCTCACCTTTCTTTTACTTTATTCCTCCATCTTACTCTCGCTCTCTCTCTTTTTCCTCTATTTCTTCCTGTATTCTCTTTCTCTGCTTCTTTCTTTCTCTGAATATTTTCCCTTCTTCTGCCTCTCTGACTCTACCTCTTTCCCTCTTTCTGTGCTTTCTTTGTCTCTCCCTTATTCTACTCTTTCTCAATTATTTCTCTCTTTATTCCTCTCTCTGCTCTTTTTCTTTTATCTCTTTTCTGTCCTCGCTCTTACTCTATCCCTCCATCTTATTCTGTTTCTTTCTGTATTCTCTTTTGCTACTTCTTAATTTATTTCTCTTTATCTTTTCCCTTCCTTTTCTTTGTCTCTTACTCACTCTCTTTCCATCTTTCTCTTCCTTCTTCCTCTCTCACTTTCTCCCTGTTTTATCTCACTATCTCTTTTTCTCTCCCCACACCTGTTTATCTCTCTCTCCCATTCTTCTTCTATCCCACATTCTCTCTTTCTCCCTTCATTCTTCTCTCTCTCATTCTTTATCCTTTCATCTTACTCTATCTCTCTCTTCTCCTTTTCTCTCTCTCTATTTTTTTCTGTTTCTTTCTCTGCACATTTTCCCTTCTTTTTCTCTCTTCTACTTTTCCACTGCTCTCACAATCATTCCATCTTTCTCTTCGTTATTCCTCACCCAATTTCTCCCTGTTTTACTTCTTTTTCCTCCCTCTCTCCCTCTGTAACGCTAACTCTGCTTCTCTATCTCTCTTTCTCTCCCTCTCACCTATTCATCTCTCTCTCCTCTCGTCCTCTAGCTGGCTCTGCAGACAGGACGAGAGCCTCCTCCGATTTGGAGAGTGCAGAAAGCTCTGCTGCAGAAATTCGCACCTGAGATTAAGGACGGCCAGCGGCAATTCTGTGCCACCAGCAACGTGAGTTGTTCCTTCTTAATGACCTCCTCCATCGATCTGAGAGCTTCTCGTCTTCTGATCGCTCCTCTGTCTCTGCTTTCTGCCGGCTCTAAATTGACTAATAAAATATTTTCCTCTCTTCCTCTTACTCACCTGCAGTATCTGGGCTACTTCGGAGACGCGAAGATGAGATACCAGCGTCTGTATGTTAAGTTCCTGGAGAACGTGAACAAGAAGGATTACGTGAGAGTGTGTTCTCGGAAACCTTGGCACAGAGCCGGCATTGCGCTCAGGTAGAGAATTATAAACCCAAACATAAACACATCCTTCAGAAAGGAATAGCACATCCTCTCACAAAATCCTGTCAGGTTACCTCATATTAGCCAGCTAGCTAGTGTTAGCATTGAAAATATTAAACATTTATGAATATAACAAAAAAAAAAAAAATCCAGTCAGGTTAGCACATGTTAGACATGAAAACATTAGGAGTAAAGATTATGAACATTCATGAATATAACTCAAAATCCTGTCAGGTTATCTAGGTCATGCTAGCTTACTGGCTAATGTCAGTAGTGAATATCATCAATTTATGAACATAGAAATTCTCTCAAAGTCCTCTCAGGTTACCTCATGTTAGCCAGCTAGCTAGTAATAATCAGTAAACATTCAGAATATTTATGATCGTAACCTAAAATCTTCTCGGAAATTATTCCAGTTTACTTCAGGTTAGCCAGCTTGCTAGTAGTAGTTTACCTCATGTTAGCTTAATGTCTAGTGTTAGTAGTGAAGAATCAGAATGTTTATAAACATAAAAGGGTCATCTTACCTCATGTTAGCCAACTAGCTACTGTTAGCAGTGAAAATATCGAACACTTATGAATATAACTAAAAATTCTGTCTCATGTTAGCCAGCTAGCTTGTGTTAACAGAAAAGATTCAGAACATTTATGAACACAACTTAAAACGTCTCTAAGAAATCCTTTCAGGTTACCTTATTTTAGCCAGCTAGCAGGTACTAACAGTGATTATACTTAACATTTATGAACATAACTTAAAAGTCTTTCAGAAATTCGGCCAGGTTAGCTCATGTTAGCCTTGAAAGGATTAGTAGTGAAGATTATGAACATTTATGAATATAATAGTTCTGTCAAAATCCTGTCAGGTTACTTCATGCTAGCCAGGTAGCTAGCATTAGCAGTAAACATTCAGGACATTTATGAACATAATTTTCAGGTTAGCTCATCTAGCTGGCTAGCGTTAACAGTGAAGTTATTGAACATTGTTCTCAGGTTATCTCAGGTTAGCCATGAAAGCACTGGCAGTGAAGATTATGAATATTTATTCAAATATTCATTTATTTATTCAAATGTTATATTTATGAATATAAATAAGAGAAAAATCCTGTCAGGTTACCTCATGTGGGCCAGATAGCTAGCATTAGCAGTTAAGACATTGCGTATTTATTAAATTATCTTACATTATCTCAGAAAATCATATCATATTAAACATTAAAGCATTAGCCGTGAAAATATGAATATTTATCACTATAACAAAAAAAAAAATCCTGTCAGGTTACTTCATGTTAGCCAGCTAGCTAGTGTTAGCACAGAAGATTCAGAACATTTATGAACATTTATAAAAATTCTCTCAGAAATCCTGTCACATTGGCTCAGGTTAGCTAGCTAGCTAGCTACGTAAATACATGTGCATATAACAATGACACAAGAATGCCAAGGACGTGTATCATCCTTGAATATATTTCCAAATATTAACTCGGACACGCCCACATCCCCATATTTGGCTGTAGGTCACGCCCACTCATGGCCTCTCTTACTTCTATATATGGGCTCCATGTAATGACACGCCCCCATTTTCATATAGTTATGTTTATATCACAGTCATCGTGTTTCTTTTATCTCCGACCAGGCGCCAATCACTCGCTAAGCCGCCGCCCACCATCCGCAGTCAGACTCCGCCCCGCGTGGAACGAGAGGAGAGAGAAAAAGCCAGAGAGAGAGAGAGACAACGAGAGAGAGAGCAGCATGAACAAAGAGAGAGGGAGAGGGTGAAAGAGAGAGAGAGAAGAGAGAGGGAGAAGGAGAAAGAGAGAGAGAAAGAGGCAGAACAGAGGGAAAAAGAAAAGCAAGAAAAGGAGAAAGAACGAGAAATGGAACGAGAGCGAGAGAAGGAGGAGAGGGAGAGAGAGAAACAGAGGGAGAAGGAAAGAGAGAAACAAAGAGAGAAAGAGAGAGCAAGGGAAAGAGAGAAACAACAAGAGAAGGAGAAGGAAAAGGAGAGAGAGCGAGAGAAACAAAGAGAAAGAGAACGTGAAAAAGAGAGACAGAAGGAGAAAGAGAGGGAGAGAGAGAAACAAAGAGAAAAGGAGAGAGAGGAAAAAGAAAGGGAGAGAGAGCGAGAGAAGGAGAGAGAAAAGGAAAAGAAGCTCCAAGAGAGGCAAAATCAGGAAAAGTTAGAGAGGAGAGGTGGAGCGGAGCGAGGGAGAGTGAGGGAGGAGAAGAGAGGAGGAGCAGGAGGAGAGAAGAGGGCGGAGAAGGCCAGGAGCAGGACTGTAAAAGTGAAGGTGGAGCCTCCACCCAAAAAGAGGAAGAAGTGGCTGAAGGAAGTTCCCTCCTCCGAGTCAGACTCCTCCCCCTCTGCCAGCGAGGATGAAGGTGTGTGTGTGTGCGCGCGTGTGTGTGTATAGTTGTGTGTGTGTGTGTGAATGTGTATAGTTGTGTGTGTGAATGTGTATAGTCATGTATGTGTGTGAGTGTATGTGTGTGTATAGTTGTGTATGTGTGTGAGTGTGCATAGTTGTGTGTGTGTGTGAGTGTGTATAGTTGTGTGTGTGTGTATAATTGTGTGTGTGTGAGTGTGTATAGTTGTGTATGTGTGTGTATAGTTGTGTGTGTGTGTGTGAGTGTGCATAGTTGTGTGTATGTAGTTGTGTATGTGACCGTGTGGTTGATGATGTATGTGTTCATCATACGTTCATGTGTGTATGTAATAAAATCAAAGGCGTCTTTGGTGGCTGAAGTGAAGCTGCAGTGCTAATGGCTCTAACTAATGATCCAAGTGTATAAGCTCCAGTTTAGCATTTTGCAGTCCGCATGTCTAAATCATCATGTTAATACCAGCAACGTCAAATCACTTCTTTTTCTCTATTTTTCTCTCTAATTTGATCTCCTGCAAATTCCCACCCACTAGCTAACTCAGCTACCGACCAGGGAGGTAGCACGTGCTTCCTCTGAGACACGTGAAGCCAGACAACCGCATCTTTCCAAACTACTGCCCTCTTCCACATACATGAGCTGACAGATGCTCTGATTGGTCAGCATCGCTGTGATTGACAGGGGAGAGAGTAACGGTGTCCCTCCCACCCAGAGAGCGCTGAGAGTTACGTTCTCTTGGACTCCTGGCCATGGATGGAACTCAAACCTGTGTTCTCCTGACAATATCTCAGATGCTCTTCAGTTGCACCCCTGATGTCCACCTTCAAACTTTGGACATCTTTAAGCCACACCCCCTACCTGAATCTGATACTGGTCCGGAGTGACACTGAACTCCTTCCTCAGCACATCAGCGAGTCTGTTTGAAGCACCAAACATCTCCACAAAGCCGACTGAGGAGACGCCACTGTGGGAGGAGTCACACACACATTCACTGCACCATGCTAAACTGGTGGCTATCTGCTTCCATTAATTATTAGCTACATTACCTTAGTAGCTCCAGTGCAAAAGTAAAGACGCACACCTCAGACACCAAAGACGTTTCAGCAGATTGTGGGGTGAAGACGACGCTGTGGGCATTTTTACTTTTCGGCTGAATTATCGCATGGTATGTGAATGTGTGTTTAATCATGATGATGTGTGTTTGTGTGTATGTGTGTGTGTGTGTGTGTTGAACTGTCTCAGGCTCCGTGCGCAGCGTGATAAACAGTCGAGCGATGAGGGAGATGTTCCGCAGCTATGTGGAGATGTTGGTGAGCACGGCGCTCGACCCAGACATGATCCAGGCGCTGGAGGACACCAACGGTGAGGACAAATAGGGGAATAGAGGAACTGATGACGATGATGATGTCAGGGATTAGAGGGCGGGGCTCAGGATAAAGTGAGGAAAGAGACGTGGATGAACATCTAGGACTCCATGTATGGATCTGTGGATGGATGCATGGGCTTTAATTTAGTGGAAAAGCTTGTCTCACTACTGAGCACTCACAGATCCTACATGAGTCAGGAGGTTAGATTAGATATAAATGTAATGAAGTCATAGCGAAGTGATAGCGAGAAATTTTACTGAAGAAAGGAATGCTCTCCCAAAATCCTGTACTGTAAATATTCAGATGTCCTCCCTCGTGTCTGTAGACGAGCTTTATCTCCCTCCCATGAGGAAGATCGACAGCATCCTGAACGAACAGAAGCGCAGATTGCTGAGGAGAGTGAACATGAACACTCAGCACCAGGTACCACTTTCTCCAACTCAGGATTAGAAAAAGATATAGCTGCTCATTTTATCTCCAATTAATCTTCCTCTCTGTGTGTGTGTGTGTGTGTTATACAGGAAGCTCTGCACATGTATCCTCAGATGAGTGCTGATGCTCTGGAGTCTGGCATGGTGAAAGTGCGGCTCGGCGGAGAAGGATACAACCGCAAAACTCTCAACCGTGTTAAAAAGAGTCTGCCCAAGCAACAGGTAAACACCACAAACCAGATAAACACCAAAAACTAGATAAACACCACAAACCAGATAAACACCACACAGCCAGGCCAGGAAAATAAACAGACAATTTTTAGAGCAGCTGTTAAACAAAAACTTTGAGACGCTGGCGCTGACTATGACTCAGCGTTGAGTGTCAGTCCATACTAAATGTTGACTAACCTGAGATCAGATTGAGCCAGCGAGTTGGACTGTTGAGCTCAACATAAATATATACACCCATGAGACAAAAGATTATGAGCACTCACAGATGAAGCGAATAACATTGATCATCTCATAAAAGTGGTGCATGTCAAGGTCTGGGACATGTTAGACTGTAAGTGAACAGTCAGTTCTCGTAGTCAACGTGTTGGATGCAGGAGAAATGGGCAGGCGTGAAGACTTGAGCAAGACATTGACAAGGGCCAAATTATTATTTGGGGTGCTCCTGGTCAGCAGTGGTGAGAACTTACTGACAGTGCTGCAAGCAGGGACAAACTACAGATCAGTGACAGGGTGTAGGGCTCCCAAGGATCATCAGTGCGTGAGGGTGGTGAGCGTCATCCTGTCTGGTCCGATCCAGAAGAAGAGCTACTGTAGCACAAATTGCTGAAAAAGTTAAAGCTGGCTCTGATAGAAAGGAGTCAGAACACACAGTGCAGTGCAGCTTGCTGCGTATGGAGCTGCGTAGCTGCAGAGCGGTCAGAGAGCCCATGCTGACCCTGTCCACCACCGAAAGCTCCGACAATGGACATGTGAACATCAGAACTGGACCATGGAGCAATGGAAGAAGGTGGCCTGGTCTGATGAATCACGTTTTCTTTTACATCATGTGGAAGGCCGGGTGGATGGCACCAGGATGCACTATGGGAAGAAAGCAAGCTGGCGGAGGCAGTGTGATGCTCTGGGCAATATTCTGCTGGGAAACCTCGGGTCCTGGCATTCATGTGGATGTTCCTTTGACACGTACCACCTACCTAAACATTGCTGCAGACCGAGTTACACACCTTCATGGCAACGGTGTTCCCTAATGGCAGTGGCCTCTTTCAGCAGGATAATGCTCCCTGCCACACTATAAAAACTGTTCAGGAACGGTTTGAGGAACATGACAAAGAGTTCAAGGTGTTGACTTCAAATTCAACAGATCTCAATCTGATCCAGCATCTGTGGGATGTGCTGGAACAACAACTCCGATCTAACTTACAGGACTTAAAGGATCTTCTCCTAATGTCTTGGTGCTGTGTGTCACTTATTAAAGGGTAAAATAATTAATTAAACTGTAATAAAACATAAGAAACTTTAGCCTTACAGTGTGTTGAATGCTGTGATGTTGCAGCTCATTACAACATGATGGATATTTTTAAAAGTGCTGGTATTGTAGTATAGAAAAGATAACATCTCTTTTGTCATTGATAAGATAAAACTGTGTGGGAGAGGGAGTTGCACTACAGAAAGAACCAATTTCCTGTGTCAAAAGAAAGTTTTTACAAGAAGGGAAGCATCCTGTATAAGAACATTAATGTGAGAAGTGTTAGAGCAAACTCTAGGGAACTGATAAACACACAGAGCCACCAAACGAGCAATCCCTAGAGTTCTGTTCATTTTATTCCTCTTTCTGTCCCTCAGGATCTGAAGCTGTCGACTGAGATGTGTCGGATCTACAGCCTGTACCACTCGCTCCATCATTATAAATATCACACCTTTCTGCACTGCAAGAAGGAGGTACAGGAAACCTCGCATTTATTCGCATGTGCTGTGGAGAACCGTAATACTGTACTGTCTAACGCTGCGTCCGTACTGCATTGTTATAGTGGTGTCCGAAAGCATAGTGGACTCTTTTGGTCCCATAATGCAATGCGATGTGTATAGTAGTGTACATCCAAGCAGCTATGGATTACCCATAATGCACTGTGTTGTTTGGTTTGATTCACACACTCATTCTCACTGAATCAGCTCATTTGGCTCTTTTGGTTCCCAAACAGCTCACTGCCATGTTTTTTTCTAAACTGGATCAATGTTATGATATTTTGACCTTTCATTGTTCTTTTCTTACTCTTACAATCTTACTCTACCTTCCAATTAGCAAAATAACATTACACTCCATTGGATCTTACATCATTAAGCAGCGGATCTTCCATCACACTGATTCATTCACACAGCTGAGTCGACTCACCATTCACACTAATGAGCAGGTCCGATGTTTCCAGGGAAGCATTTTGATTAACAGGATTATCTACATCTGAGGGGAAAAGGCTCATGTATGTGAGTCGATTCTCAACGTTCACCTAAAAGAGCTGACTCAAGGAGTCGACTCATTTTCAAATGACTCATCAGTAATTTGCACTGATTCACTGAGGAATCACATGAGCAACATCTCTTCTTGGTAACGTCTCATTTTTACAAGGTTTCTTGGTTGCATTTTGCTCTTAAATGTGTAACAGCATTGAGTATTTAGCATAGAATTAGCAAAAACACTGGCATCCATGCTAATGACATGAGGATATTAAAGACTTTCTCTTTATTTTATTTAAAATATGTTTTTTGTTTATTAATAATTTATTTTCAGTCTATAATTTGAGGCAGTGTTATAACAATATATATAACAGTGTTGTATGTGTCCTCAGCAGTCAATATCACAATACCTTCATAAAGAAAATAAATAAAAATGAAAGAGAGAACTTCCTTTTCTTCCTCCCAGAATCATGGGAAATTCAGAAAGTCAGATGATGCAACTTAAACCTGTGACTTGTGGAATGGTCTAAATACTTCATACGGGTGAATCGTAGGGCTCTAGGACTCGAGACTGGTCTTGAGGCAGTTTCTGTATTGTACTTGTCTCTGTCTTGGACACTGGTCTCGTTAAATATGGTCTTGATCTCAGCTGAGAGTTTATAAAATATGTTTGTGTTGATTTTCTTTTCACTTGCACAAAGTATGACTTGGCCTTGACCCCCTTAAGACGCGGTCTTGACTCGATCTCGGCTAGTCGTAGACTAGCGAATATGTTGAGCGAGTGAAATAAAATGTAAACGTTTCATTAATTGGTTAAAAGAATTCACACATTAATGCAAAAAGTAATTCGATTTCTGAAGTATTTTAATGGTTATATTCGAAGGTGAAGTGTAGTTATACTGGGATGAGTCAGTAGATCAGTAGAGAGGTTTATGTATGTGTACATTTGTAAAATGTTTTGTTCTCTTTACTTTATACACAGATTTGTAAATGTAGTATCAGTGGCATGCAGATGGCGTCCTGATGGTCGAATCACTCGTCTGTGTAGCATTTCCGATTTTCCTCTGTAGGGAACAGTGTGTATTTCTGAGACGGTGTAAGATTCCGCCTTGTCGTCTGGAGATCAGGAGTTTGGTGTTTATTGTTGGAGGTTTAAAAACCTGAGAGTGCTCTCTCCGAGTGTGTGAGAGACGGCTTCTCCTGTCCTCCTGTCAATCAGAGACTCAGGAGCTAATCAGGGTCATCTGTTAGCTCATGTGTACAGAGCAGGGTCAGATAGAGTCTTCTCTGACAGTGTGAAAGCTTCACGTGTCAGAGGAAGCACGTGTGACTCCTCAACCTCAACCTTAACTGATAGAAAGTGGAATTGTCTGTGACTAAATTGGGAGAAAAGGATTTAATGTCCATCTACTACACTTAAATATATTAATAATAAATCAGAACTATTTGATCAACCGATCGTCCCGGAGATCGTGAAATCGAATCTTGATGATGCCACAGCCATCTGCAACTGGGAGTCCAAGAGAAAAAAATTGGCCATACTCTCTCTTCCCCATCAATCACATTGACACTAGCCAATCACGGTCATCTGTGAGCTCATGTATGCAGAAGAAGGCGGATAGCGCTTTCCTCTGAGTGTGTTACGCCTCCCTGTGATGCAGCAGGACAGCAGTTTGAAAAGACGTGGTTGGCTTCATGTGTCTTGGAGGAAGAAAGTGTTAGCCTTCACCCTCCCGGATTGGTAACTGACCCATGAGTGGGAAAGGCCACGAATAAATTAGGGAGAAAATCTGTGAAAAGTGAGGATGAGAGGAATGCTTTCTTTTGAGGTGAGTTTGTGTTTAGTGAGTTATTGTTTATGACTGTACATGTTCTAAATGCAGAAGTAAAACAGTGGGTGCTTCTGAAAACTCGCGTGAGCCTGAAACCCAGAAATCGATCGAAGTCCACCATCTTTAAGGATGAACCAATTTTTAAAATGCAGTCAGAGGACTCAAGGAGAGAGAGAGGAGAGAGAGGAGGGATCTAGAGCAAAGACACACAGATGCTTCCTCTATAGATGTATTTTTTGGTAGTGTGTATAAATTCTTTATCATTCCTGAAAAAAAACCCCTGATATTATAATAAGAACCACAGATACAAAATTGAAAAAAAAGGTACAAATAAAATCCCTGCATGAAAGCTGATTAATTACCACGGCTTGCTTTACACCTGGGGAAGTCAGGTGAGAATCTGTTTTAGGTTAAAACATTAACGTTTAAGCGTGTGATGGAGCTACACGTGCAATAATGTTTTAATAATAGAAAATTCTGTGTGTAATCAGTGTTGTGTAAATGCAACGCTATAATATAGTTAGGACAGAAACTACTGACGTCAACAATAAATAAAGTCACTAAATTCTCTTTAAAGTGATGAAGTTTGTAATTATGTTTTTCTCTGTTTTCATGGAGGGAGGAGTGAAGAAGCAAGGAAAGGAAATAAGAAGCACATATATTTAATTTTCCTTTCACTCAGTCACTACACTGGCGATGTGTCATTCTTTAATGAGTCGAATCTTTTAGAGAACCAACTCGCACTTATGAAGAACTGTCATCGCTGCTTTGACATTTATGATGAAAATTTCGCCATGTTCGATTGGAATCTGTAATGCTACTAACATTACTCACACACAGCGCAACCGTGAGAAAATTACATCCACTGAGTGTTAAAGTCGTCTGATTTGTTTGAACAGAATAACAATTTAGAGACAGTTCTAGTGAGAATCCGTTTGATGTGTGTGTGTGTGTGCGTCTTTTATAAAAGACAGATAATGCAAAGAATAATGTTGTTAATCAGGAAGATTGTATTGAACAGTTTAAGTGATAGATAGTCAAACAGCAGTGACTTTGTCCAGCTTTTGGAGAGAAAAATGTCAAGGAGTCATTTGGGAGCCAAAAGAGTCGACTCTTATTGCACTGACTCACTTAAAAGAGCTGGAATTCCCATCACTAATCACTGCTTCTGGGTTCTTTAAATGATTGAAATATACATTAAATGTGTTTAAATTGAAAAATTTAATATTGACAGTGGATTTTGAGAGTAAATGATGTCTGGCTTGCATTTATGCATCGTCTTGGAATAGAATATTCAACATATGCACTGATAGAAGCACAGATTGATGATTTATAGGAATTTCTTTTGCATTTAACGTTTCTCTTTGTAGAAACCATAAAGATGGCTGTGGTTGTTCTTCATTGGATAGCTTTAGGACTGCAATTGCTAAGAACAGTTTACACTCAAATCTCCATCATTGAAGAGTTAATAACTTCAGTTCAATACAATAGACTTTAAGTTAAAACTATAATGAATTCAGAAATAGCTCTGATGATCATACTCATAAGTTGCTCATAAGCTCCTGGTTACACATTTGCGCTATTTGTCCATGTAGTACACAGTTATAGAAGGGAATGATTTATAATCGCACTATCCGGTGTCACCCAGATGAGGATGAATTCCCTTCTGAGTCTGGTTCCTCTCAAGGTTCCTCATATCGTCTCAGGGAGTTTTTCCTGACCACCGTCACCTCTGGCTTCCTCATTAGGCATAAATGTATAAATTTAATATGTATATATTTCTGTAAAGCTGCTCCATTGTTAAAAGCTCTATAAAAATAAAACTGAACTGAATTAGTCTCGTCTCCTCGTTTCAGACGGACAGTATCGAGCAGGCGGCGGATGATCCCGGGCAGGAGGAGGTGGTTCAGCAGTGTATGGCCAACCAGAGCTGGCTGGAGACCCTCTTCAATTCCTTCATCGAACTGCTGACCCTTAGCAACAAGCCTTAAAGGTCAAAGGTCAAAGGTCAGAACGCGCTCACAGCGGCGGAGAGGAGAGCGAACCGTTACTGAAGCGTTACAGACCTCGAGCAGCAGGAAGTTCGAATGTACCGAGTTCCTGACACAGTCCTGTAGAAGGAGCGAGCCATGTTCTGGGCTGCTGCATCGTCACTTGAAGATGTTTTTTTTTTGGTGACACTTTTCGTTTCTTGTATTTTGTGAAAAACAGGAGGCAGAAAGAGAAGAGAAAAGAGAGAATGTGTGAAGGTGTGAAGAAGGGTAGAGACAGTGCCCAGGGGAACAGGGTTAGAGCCTCGAACGCTACGTTCCATGCACACTCTTCTTAAATATATAAATATGTATTATTATTATTATTATTATTATTATTATTATTATTATTATTATTGACATTTATGATTTGTATTATTTATACAAGGACATTTGTAACAAGTCCACCCCTTAAAAAGCCTAAAGCTGGGGCCGTTTGCTGTTATTATTTTGAATAATAATATTCATGTTTTATTATGATGTACATGACATGGCCTACCCATAATTCCCTGCTCTTCCTGCCTCTGAAAGAACTGAACTTAAAAAAAAAAAAAAAGGGGGGTCGGACTTAAAGGGAGAGTCTAAAGCTGTGTGTGATGTCATTTTTTTCTCAGAAAAAAAGAACAAAGACAAAAATGTATTTAAAGTTAAACACGTGTTTCTTTCTGTTTGTTCTTCAAAAGAAAAAAAGGGAAAAAAAGGGAAAAAACGGATAAATATCTGTTCGTTTTCTCAAAGAAAGCGTGATGGTGCAGAGGGATGTAACATTTTTTAAATGTGAAAATGTCTGTGTTTGGTTTTTTTTAATCTGTTGGTCGTTTGCTATGATGATTATTCTTATGATCATAATTATTATTATTATTATTTTGGAGCTTTTTTTTGTTTTATTTCTCTGTAAATATTGTACAGTTGCTTCAGTCTCATCTGACAATGAGCGCTCCTGTATTTGACGACCGCAAATAAAATCAGAAGAAAAAAAAAAAGGTTCAAGCGATGAAAATGGTGGAAGAATCAGAAACGACTCTTTTCATTGTCCAGGTGGAAATGTGTGATAAATTCACTTCATAATAACTTTAAATCTCATTGTGGTTTCTACAACTTCACGTTTCTGAAGCGGATGACGTTAAACGCTGTGTAACACTGCAGCAGTAAAGTCTGTTTTGGGAAAATGCTAGAATATTCTTAAAAAAAAACACTCATTAAAGGTGCAGTCAGTGTTTTTTCTCCAGATAAAATACGCAGGAGATAAAAAACAAATAATGATGGACCACTAACATCAGGAAAGGATCTACTCGCCTGTCAATCATGCTGCATGTTGATTCAGAAAGCTCCGCCTTTTGCACCAGCGTTCGAGTGTTACAGGACGCTTTCTCATGCACACAGTTTAGTGAGTTTGGACAGAACCCTGGTGTGTTCTCCTCCTTGGTGCGGTTCTTTAGTCAGGTGAGAACACACTCGGACCATCATGCTCGGGTCCAAGAGACGTCTCGGCCCGCTTCTGAATGAACTCTAGTGAGGAAGCGATTTGACTCTGAATCGACTCACTGCAGGAAGTGAATCAGACACGTTTTGTGTTTAGGGTTTTGGGTTTTTTTCTGTAGATGTGAGCTGATAACCTGAGACAGAGGACAGAGCTGTAGTCGTGCCGTGTGTTCTGGAGATTTGGACCGACAAAAGGAAGAAGACTCTGGATGCGAAACACAAAATGATTTAAATGAGTTAGTGAAATAATTATATAATCATTTATTTATCATGGGCTACGTGTTCTCTGTGCTTGGGGGATTTTTCTGTCCACTCGGTAAAGGTTTGTTTAGATTTATTTCTTTATTTTTTAATGAAACAGTCTTGCAAGGATGTGTTCAGCCCTACACACCCCTCAAACGTTTTTTTTTGTTTGTTTTTGGCTTGCTTAAATATATGACGCATGAAACCAAGAAAGAATTTCTCTCTGATTGGACTAAACGGACCAATGGGTGTGAAAGCAGCCATGGTGTAGCATTTTGGGGGCGTGGCTTTGGAGTAAACAGTACCACTAAAATCACTGACTACACCTTTAATATACCTCGAGTCAGTTTTAACCTTTAGTGGTTTATCAGAACAACGTATAAATAGTTTTCTCAGTTTTTCCCCTTGTTTTAAAATTCTTCATGTGGTGCATTTCAACTGATATTCTTTTGTGAGATCGTAACTTTAATATTTATAATATCATTACAGCGTATAATCACACGCCTGTTGTCTTGCTATTTTGTGATTGCTGACTCACAAGCTGTCGCCTGTCTGGTCCCGACTTCCTCCCCTTCCTCAGCTCTCAGCCTCTCTGGCTTTCAGGTTGGGGAACAAAAAGGAGAAAAACAGTGAGTGAGACGGAGAGGATTGAAAGCCACACATTAAACTGTGCTAATGTGGTTAATGGTCCCTCTGCATGCTGTAATTCCACCATTGCACGGCTTTTTGAATAAAAGTGTGGGGGGGAAATCGTGCTGCAAATGAAAACGCCTCACTGAGAGTACAGGAAATGAAATGTTTTTTTTATTTAGCTGCTAATATTCTTTCATTACAGCTCACACAGCATTAGATTTGAACCTCAGCAGTTCTCATCCGAGGTAAACACTCCACTCTTGGGAAAGGAGGAGAGAGAAAGAGAGAGAGAGAGAGAGAGAGAGAGAGAAATCTCTCAAATCTGGAGAACTACATATTCCTGTAGTTACCATGGCAACGCAGTCATGGCAACCTCGCTAGCATTTTTCTGTCTGCAATGATGGCTGTCTTTCTTTGTCTCTCTCTCTCTCTCTCTCTCTCTCTCGCTCTCACTGTAACTCTCACTCTCTTCAAAATTATTACAGATTTTCCTGCAGGGATGCTGCTAATATATGACTGCACAGACACATATGCATAACACACACACACACACACACACACATACACACACTTTCCTGTTTACAGAACTGCCATGGTCTGTGCTTTTATGTACATGTAATATATCATTCCTCATCTCTTTTCCCTTCTCTGAACTGTATCTCAGACTGTCCCTTTTCTCTTTCTCTTTTTTCTCTCTATCCTTTTGTGATCCCTTCATTTTGCTCTCCATCTACGCCACTGATTAACAACCCTGTACCTGCAGATCTACCTCCCTACAGAATCCACTTTCAGTCCACTACATTAGCGGTTGGATCAGAGCTGGAACTGAATTCTGGAGGTTCAGGGTTCAGGATCGCATCCTAATCCACTTCTTCTTCACAGTCTGCTTCTTCTTCCTCCTCCTCTTCCTCCTCTTCCTCCTCTTCCAGGGTGCTGTTTCTCATACGGCCACAGAGAGGCGCCAGTCGGCCATCCGGCATCACCGACATCGGCTGAATGATCTTATCCCTGAGAAACACATGCAGAGAAGGAACAGGTAAAGGAAAGGAAAAGAGGAATGCTTAAACTCAAACACACACAGAGTTAAAGGTGCAGTCAGCGATTTTGGTGGAAATGAGTTAAAGTTATCTGTTAGTGCTTCCTCCTACGGGGCAGGAGGTCAGAACAACAACAAGCTGTGTGATCTGAGCATTACGCAGTGCTAGTTAATAGATAATCTTATCAACAGAGTAAACATGGCTTAAGACTGTTTTAAAGGTGCGGTCAGTAACACCTGCATGCCAGCTGTCTTGTCACTTTCTAAATGCAGATAAGGAGATAAGGCTAAAGAGGCTTATGTGCCGTTTTACGAGCCACGTGATTGACAGGTGGGTAGAACCGCCTTCTTGTCCTGATTGGTTGCATATTGATGGTCCAATTCGTACATTGTTTATAGTCTAGAGGAAGCAGAATGGTTTCTGTTCTTGGCCTCTTTGTGTTTTTTTCTCAGTCAGTTTTTGTAACAGGTTGAATTTACGCACATGTGAACATCTTTAACATCTCTTCTGCACGTGTCGTACAGATGCAGTAATCACGTTCTGGCTCTGTGAGGTTTTTTTTAAAGATGTTCATGCTGCTGCTGCAACAAGGAACTGAAATTTTTTACAAATTTTTTATCAAGCATCCCTTTTAATAACGCTCACCTGTTTAACAAAAAATTGAAATATTCCTTGTTAATGAAATACATTACAGAGTGTATTGAATAGATTATGATATCCTCTTTCCCTCTCCATTGTACTTGAGAAGTATTACAGTAGAAGTATCTGCTGCATGGTGCATCTGACTTTCAAGGCCAGACTGTTGCATTGGCGTTAAAGTGTAGCACAAAACAGACACCTGGCTGTCTTTATCATTAACAGAGACATTTGTTGTAAATGGGTACTCTGGAAAACAAATATAACATTCAGAAAACTCACTGTGTGTGGTGTATTTGTTCATGTGTGTTGTATATAATTAAGCAAGTTTTAGACTGCAGAACAAATGTAGTGAAGTGTCAGTACACAGTTATCTCAGAGTCTTTAAACAAGGAACTGAAAATTGAGTAGCTGCCCCTCTGTGCAGTGATGGAAGCAACCATGTGGTATTTGATCCAATCACACACAGGGGGAGGTCTCCGAGTAAAAGAGGTGGAGCCTGAGCTACAGCTGAAAAGATTTTGTTTGATGCTTACAGCTGCTTTAAAAATTCCTCATGTCACCTTTAAGAGATGGTTTTTTTAAAGGAAAAATAGGAAATGTAACCTACACACAGGCTCCGCCCACACATATATAGATATTTTTAAAAATGTAATTTTTACGTCTACATCAACAGAAACACTCCTTCCATACGAAAAAGCAAAAATGATTTAATAACGCTCACATGAGCACACCAGCCCAGAATGTACAGATATTACTTCGTAAACTATTGTGTCCAATGCCTCAGTAATAACGCAGAGCTGCACATTGAGCGATAGAGAAGAAGAAATGCGGAAAAACACAAACACGGCCAAATGTTGGAGAAAGGTCTGGGTGCAGATCTCATCTGTAAGACCTAATTCTCCCATGGATTCCTCTGAGGTCCCAGAAAAGAGATGTTGTTGTTACTGTTATCGCCATCTAGTGTGCTGGAGTGGAACTGGAACTGTGAATTAAGCGTCATCTGTGCAGGAATGTTATATAATGTTTCTTGGTTATTTTTGTTATTTTTGGAGTGTAATAACTATGGTAACATGACAAAAATGACAACCAGGAGGACTCATGATGATGATGATGATGAACTAATGCTTAAGGTTCCACTGGAATACAGCGTGTTCTCCCAGGTCTGATCCTAAATCTGGGTTCTCAGTGCAGTTTGCAGCGCTGATCAGGGTGTAATAATCAAACAAAGTATAATGTGATGTCACTGTTTTCAAAAAATGTTCCTGTCCATGTGGAAATAAACAGTGGAAATTGAGTTTTGAAATTTCTTCACGTTGGAGGGAATTTTTACGCAAAGCTTCTTTTTCAGAGCACCGTTTTTGTGTAGACGGCAGACCAAGAAATACTGCATTTCCAGATACTGTGGCTGGGGCCTCAAACACACACACACACACACACACACCTGGAGAGTCTGTTGAACATGGCGACGAGACGCACAGCTTCGGCCTCCTTCTCCTCCTCACTCATCCCCTCCATGGGGTCGGGCTGCGGCTCCTCCACTCGACCCGTCACCAGGTTGATCCTGTCTCTGGCCTGTCGGTACTCCTCCGTGTCCGAGTCCGAGTCGCTGGAGTACTGAGACTGAGGCGTCGAGCTGCGACCGCTCAGGAGACCGCGGGCTGCTAACAAACCTGCTGCATTGCCATAACCGGTGTACTTCACGAACCGGCCCACTGACACACACACACACACACGGTTATTATTCAGAGAGACACTCACTCAGTGTCCATTTTATCACTTCCACCTCTCACACCGATCACTTTGTGAGTGTATAGAAAAAATATTGGCACCCCTCTACCACATTCCTCACTGAACCCGAGCCAGATTTGTTTTGTCGTGTAAATCAGTAGCAGACTTTGTGTCAGATTTTTTATTCGTCATTGATCGATGGACTCAGTGACTCAGTCGTCTGCTGATATCACTCTCATGGCCATTTCTGTTCCTTTCCATCAACCAGAGAAAAAAAAACCCTGCTCCCTATTTATAACATGCTGTAATTTAATGTATTTATTTCACAGCTTCATGTGGTGATTGTAGCTCAGTACTCTACAGAATCCCACCGCCACACACATGACTTACATGTTGTTTAATATTAATTTTTGTCCTAGTTTATTAGAACTCTGGTCAAAACTGGACGAGCACAGACCGGATCTTTCGTTTCTGGTGGGTTTACTAGTGAATTTTTATATTATCAAGTGTTCCTAGCTTCCTAAAGGTTTTTAGTTTGGAACCATTTCTAGGGAAATAGAAAAAGCTTCTGTTGTAATGATTATTCAAGAGGGACAACCGAACGTTCTCCAACGGACCATGATGAAGTGCTAAAGATGTGCTTCTCACTTTGGGTTCTGCAAAATTCCCATGGTTTCGTCATGTATAGCTTTGAATTCCACTATGAAATTTATATAATATTTACACCTACTATTTTATTAAAACTGCTCTGCTGTTGATGTGATGCAATATATTTTGAATGTACAGTGTATCTGTAGTGTAAACGCCTGTAAGTTGTCCATAAATGATTTCCTGGAGCATTTTTTACACTTGAACGGGTCCCTGACTGACTGAAAAAGGTTTAAGACTCCTCGAACTAGAAGCAGAAGTGTGTGAGTTTGATGTTAACGTGGAAACTGACGTTATGTTACTGCTTCAGGAGAAGAAGAATTACGATGAAATGATGATTTAAAGAGAAATGGTTTATATGAAATTAAAATACATCCCTGTACTGATGTAGACGCGCACAAGTGAGATGTGATAAGAAATATGATCTTATGTACATACACACTGATCTATTTTATTGTTTCTATTATTATTTCTATTTATATCTTATATTATTTTTATTTTATACTACTTCTGATATTTATGGAAGTTCTTTTTTCTTTGATGTTGCTCTTGTGCTGTTTTGACAGCTTGAATTTACCCTACGGGGGATCAATAAAGGTAAATCTTATCTTATCTCATCTTAAGATGAGGGGAAATGTGATATATGTTGCAGTATGAATATGAGAAATATATGTTTCATGTAAATCTGTATAAAGGGAAGCATCAGTTCTGTGTGACTGTAGGAACAGGACAGAATTTCTACACTGTGAGTAGTTTAATAAATGGAATTGTTTTGGATTATAAATTTCATCTTTCTACTGCTAGACCTTCTAAATGACTCAAAATGGCTGACGTTAAAGCTCTAACTGTATGTGGGAGTTTCTGTACCGTTTTCTTTGCAGAGCACAAACAGCAGCTCAGCAGCGCAGTGTTTCAGCTCCGTGTCCACGTGCGTCATCAGTCTCACCAGTTTGTTACGGATCGTGTCTCCTTGCTCGGGCCTCAGTGCCACGTCCCTCAGCGGCGGCAGAATCTGACCAATCACAGCACAGAAAGATCAGACGACTCAGACCTCAACTCATATCAACGTTATAAAATGTGTTTTATGATTAAACTCCTTCAGGGTAAATTCTTTTAGTGTGCAGATGATGTGAAATGTATGATATGAAAAATGATTACTGTAGCATTGTTTCTTTTTAAAAATTAATCACATGGGAAAATTTGTATTAGTGTTGAATTTATGCAAATGACATAGCGGCTGTGTTGCATTATTAACCAATCAGAACTAATCAAACCCATAAGCACATGTGCCATTACTGCGTCATAAAATATAAGAGCCAATCAGGATCCAGTATGCAAATGCAGTCTAAAAAAACCTGTTTACAAGGGAACAGGGGGCGGGGCATGTGGGTTAGGGAGCTTTTCCAATTTCCATATTGATGGAATCTGGACTTTTTTTTATGGGGATCAAAGTGTAGAAATATTTTTTGCCTTTTCTTTTATTTAATAAGTGTGTATGAAAACACCACACAAGCAAACAAGTGCTCAATATAGATACTCAGTATAGATACTACACAGTAGATACTAATATGGAACTGTATAGAACACACACACAGTCAGTGAGGTAAAGAGCTTGGTATGCGTAAAGTTTTGGCACCTGCTGTCTGAGATAGTGTCGTGTTTCTCTGTGAGCCCTACAGCTCTCAGTCAGGAGGTTCAGCACCGGAGTCAGTCTCTCCTTCAGCTTATGACCCTTTAATACACACACACACACACACATACACACACACACATGTCAGGTACACAAGTACACACTTGCTAAACTATAGACATGAGATTTCTGAGGGACAGAGATAACTCAGAGGTTACAGTTATGACCTAATGGTTGGAAATATCTGGGTTTTACATGAATAAAAGGTCAATCAGGGAGTTTTTCCTCACCACCGTCGCCTCTGGCTTGCTCATTATGGATAAATTTACATATTTACAATTTATTTTGGTTTAATTTAATTTAAATGTATTTATTTCTGTAAAGCTGCTTTGTGACAATGTCCATTGTTAAAAGTGCCATACAAATAAAATTGAATTGAATTGAAATATAATAATGTATAATAAATATAACAAAACAAGGATTTTTAGAAATTTCCCCTCTTCTAACACTGATTCTTAAAACCTGTCCATCTACAGTACGGTCCAAAGGTTTGTCTTTTACCAAAGTTTCATTTGTTAGTTTTTTAATAAACCACTACAGCTTTCTCTCTCTCTCTCTCTTTCTCTCTCTCTCTCTCTTTCTCTCTCTCTCTGTCTCTCTCTCTGTCTGTCTCTCTCTCTCTTTCTCTCTCTCTCTCTTTCTCTCTCTTTCTCTCTCTCTCTCTGCCTCTCTCTCTCTCTCTGTCTCTCTCTCTGCCTCTCTCTCTCTCTCACTCTGTCCAGTCTCCTCTCCATAAACAGTAGCAGCGAGTGGACACAGTCCATGTTGACGCCCCCCGATTCCCTCGATCCCTCAGAGAGACGAGCCGAGAGCAGGACGTCCAGACACTGCAGAGGAAGTGCTGACAACACATTCACCGTCTGTCTGTGGGGGTCAGATTTCAGAGACAGTAAGAAGGTCAAAGGTCAACCAAAAGGTCATGGATTATCTGCTTCTATCAAGTTTAGTGAACTGGGTCTAAATTTAATTCTCACAGTACTGTACGGAGCAGCAGATACTACAGATGACGATTAAAGAGACGTTACAGGTGATGATTAAAGAGACGTTACAGGTGATGATTACAGAGATATTGCAGGTGATGATTAAAGAGACGTTACAGGTGATGATTACAGAGATATTGCAGGTGATGATTACAGAGATATTGCAGGTGATGATTACAGAGATACTACAGATGACGATTAAAGAGATATTGCAGGTGATGATTAAAGAGACGTTACAGGTGATGATTACAGAGATATTGCAGGTGATGATTACAGAGATATTGCAGGTGATGATTACAGAGATATTGCAGGTGATGATTACAGAGACAGGTAGTGTACTGTATATTGGTTCACTATAAACTATGAGATATGTTAGAGTATATTAGGTAATATTCTGTAATGTCTCTTTAATAATGAATAATTACTGAGGGGGAGTTCAGTTAAAGCTCCAACATTCTCTTAAATCTTCATTAGAGAACTTCAGCCAAGTACATGGCTGTATATTGTATTATCTGTGTGTGTTTCTCACCCCTGTAGTTCCTCGGTCAGTTCTTCCCCTTGGCAGGGCAGCAGCAGGCAGTGGCGCAGTACAGCAGCTAGGCGGCGATACAGAGCTGCATCCTCCTGAGGGTGTAAACAGGGAGACGTGAGGCTTAGTGTGTAATTAACTGCTTCTTACCGACTGCAGTGGAAAGTGGACTTATCAGAGTGTACGGATTTCTGTGAGTAATCTGCTGGACCTCATCAGGCTGCTGTGTGTGTGAGCTGTACGTGACGTTAAACAGGACTTTCAGGATCTCGATGGCGCGCTGAGACACCTCCTTACAGACAGGGGGCGACTCCGCGTCCCAGGCCACCACCTCGTACACGTCAGACCACTGAACTTCTAAACACTGCTCCAGAGCGGCCGTCAGCATGGACACGCCACGCTCCTGCAGGAAGCAGACACAGCAAGTGTCAGAGGAAGTGCAGGATAAAACAGAGTAATGCATTCACGTCTCTCTCGAAGTGTTTACCTGCTGCAGCTGTCGTCTGAGTTCAGGTCTTAAAGCCGTCAACAGGAACAGCAGCCGCAGCTCATAGAACTGACCACTGGGGGGCGACGCAGAGCGAATGCCATCCTTCAGCTTTTCAGAGAGACCTGGGAGGAGTCTGGAGGGAAAAAAGTGGAAAAAAGAGTGCGAAAGACAGACAAGACCAAGAGCAAAGGATACACACATGCTTTTATTTTCATTTATTTTCTATTTCTTATTTTAATTTACGTCACTGTTGAATTCTGGATTGTGATTGGTCAGAAGGCGTTAATTAATTTTCTGCAAAGCTGAAAAAAGCTGAAAATGTTTTCATGAAGAATGTGCAAGAACCTTGTCATGACCTGCTGTGTGTGTGTGTGTGTGTGTGTGTGTGTGCACCACAGTGTCTCACCTCAGTGCACTGGCCCTCTCTTGCGCCCTCTGGCTGTTGTAGATGACATTACAGAGAGTCTTCATGGCTTCTTTCCTCCACACCTCTCCATCATCACACCACTCACTCCTCTCCTCATCTTCCTCCTCTCTGGCATCCCTCTTTCCTTTCGTCAACACTCCGCGGATGCCGTCGGTTCTTTCCATCTCTGTGATGTCCTCGCTCACACAGCGTGGGGTGTGTGAGGGGGCGGAGCTTACATGAGGAGCTGCTGAGTTAGCATCAGAGAAATGGACATGGAAGTCCATGTTGCTGACGGGATTTGACTCGACGTTGTCTACTTTCTCTTCTCCTCTCTCTTTATCCTCCTCCTCATCGTCATGGTGAGAAAGAGGCGGGGTTTTGATGCCACCCAGGCAGGCGAGGGTGAGGAGGGCCGAGTCAGTGATGAAGGGCGCGAGTGCATGGTGGTCACGGGAGAGAATACGCAGCGTACGCAAACACACACTGAGAACGCCGGGCTGGAGACGAGTCCTGACGAACCGGAGCAGAGCTTCAGCCAACCGCTGAGAGATAGAGAGAGACAGAGAGAGAGACAAAGAGAGACAGATTGAGACAGAAATAGAAAGAGACAGAGAGACAGAAAGAGACAGAAATAGAAAGAGAGAGAGAGAGAGACAGAGAGAGACAGAGAGAGACACTCATTGATTTTATTAACTGATGATGTAAAGCTCCAGACTGGACAGATGAGGCCCCTGATTGGTCGGTCAAAGCCCCGCCTTGGGCAGGAAGCCGCGTGTTAGGCAGAAATGTGAGTAAATTCAGGAGCATTAAAGTTTGAATGTAAAATTAATGGAACTGATTCGAGGATATTGAAAAAGTTTGTTTATTAGATACATTACAAATCTTTTGTCGAATGTTTTCTTTAATCTCATAATCACAATCATTTACGTCAAGTTCGTGCTTCAGTTAGTGTTAGCTAGTCAGCTGGGTTAGCTAATGAATGTAGCTTAATGGAAAATTTTTTTATTGTTATTTGTAGCTAGCTAATTTCAGCTAGGTTTATTCCTAAAGGTTTAGATGTAATGATTTATTTGTGGGTTTTTATGCAATTTTAATATATTATTTAATTTCAGTTTAAGAGTTTTAGATTCTGCTAACTATACTAGATATGTTAACCCTAACTAATAATATTATGTCATTAAAATCATTAGTTAATTAAATTTATTGATGTCATAAGATCAAGTCTAATTATATTTAAATTAGGCCACGCCCCTTTGTTGATTTAGGAGCTGTGTGTGTGTGAGATGAGTTTATAACTCACTCTGCGCAAGACGAGGTCTGGATCCTCACCGCCTTCATCTCCTGAGCCGAAGTCCGAGTCCGAGTCGGGAACGTAGTCTCTCACTTTATTCCTGCGGAACTGACGAGAGAGAGAGAGAGAGAGAGAGAGAGAGAGAGAGAGAGAGAGAGAGAGAGTGAGGGAGAGAGAGAGAGAGAGTGAGAGAGAGAGTGAGGGAGAGAGAGAGAGAGAGCATGATGGATTAAAGTGCTGTTAAACCTTATCTCAGGTTTTCTTTTGCTGAAAATAATCAATTTCACTTTCTCATGTTTCACACTCCATGAATCTCTCTCTTTTTCTCTCTTTTTCTTTTCATTCTCTCTCTCTCTCTCTCTCTCTCTCTCTCTCTCTCTCTGGTGCTCCATGGTGTCAGTATTTTTACCTCCTCGAGCTCTCGTTGCTGTTCTCAGGTCCATGTGAGCATAATGAGAGAGACAGAGACAGTGATTAATAACATTAATACTGAGTGAACTACACTTTAAGGGTTCTTTAAGGGTTCTTTAAGGGTCCATGGGATGATTACGGGTTCTTAGCTTTCAGAAAAAAGGTTCCACTTGGAGGACTTTCTGATGGACTTTCTGGTGTAGAGTGAGAACCAGACCGAGAACCATTAAGGGTTCTCCTAGAGAACTGAAGAACTGAAGAAACCGTAAAGTGCTAAATTTTTAAAGATTTTCTTTTAAGATTAAAAAAGTTATTTCATTATTTATGTATTTATTTATTTATTCAGTCAGTTATTGATGTTGATGTTGATGTTTACTCCTCATTATTATCACTGTTTGATATTTCAGAAACATTTTATTTGTAGAATTTTGAAAGCATCTTCCCTTTACAGATTTTTCAAAACTTTTCAAACTTCTTAAAGACTTTTACACACAGTGCTGTACAGTCATATTTCCTGCTCTGCTTATTTTGTGATTTAAATTTAATTTCCTCATGTTTAGATTATTCATGTGATTAGCTGTAAAGCGACTTTGGGTCTTTAAAAGGAAGCTCAGTGTACAGGAACTAAACGCTTTAAATAATCAGTATGTTATTAAATAGAGACAGACTGAGATAAGTGAAGCTGCTGGTACATTAATAGCTGTGTTAATCCTGCGGTGCTCTGAGATTAAGGACACACACACACACACACACACACACACCTACCTTTCTCCTCTCTCTTTCCTCCACATTAAAAAAGAAACACTGTGCAAACTGTAAAGAAAATGAACAGAACATAAAGCAAAAATTCACAATTGTATTAATTATAAGAACTCAAAGTTCCACCACAGCGCAGCTCACTGAGGGAGAACCTCACTAACACCCCTCAGATTTTACGCCATGCTGTTGGCAGGGAAACAGGTTTTATCAAAAAAAAAAAGGTAGTACTTTTTTAAAAATGATTTTCACACCCTCTAATCCTGCACAGGAATGAAACTCGTCCTGCAGGCCACATGGAAATTAACTCCAATCATCACACAGTGTCGCATTTCTGCTGCCTTTCATTCGTCTTGTTTGCATTATTATTTTCTTGCTACAATAGTAAAAACATTGTCCTGCCTCGGTGTTGTAGTCGTCCAGCTGCATCAGGACGCCGTCCTGGTCTCCCTGCGTGATGCACTGGATGATCTTCTCCATATCCACAGCCATGACTTACGTCTCTTACAGCAAAACAAAGCTTCACATCAAATAAAGCTTCAGCCTTCAGCATGAGTGAAAACAATATTTCATCTTTTACTCACCTGTTGCACTTCCTTACCTGGACCTCTGTGTGTGTGTGTGTGTGTGTGTGTATGTGTGTGTATTACTCTATCCTTTTTAGTAATCTGAGCATGGTGGATTTAGCTGCTCATTTTCCTAATCTAATCTCCACCCTGTCTCCTCTCCGTCTTTCATAACACACACGGCATTATTACACTTTGCATAGATCATTTGCATGAGTCAGAGTGTAATCACAAATCTGGAGCTTAACAACATCATTTAAATCAACTTTATAAAGATTTAAGCATGTACACTACGTCTCTCAGGATATTAAACATCAGACACTGAACATGTCCCGACTGATCGAAATGAAATCCATTTTTCACAGAACTATAGCGCAGTGTTACAGAATGAAATGATGTTAGTGTGATATGAAATTGTCCTTTACTGTACACAGAACACAGCATTACTGTTTATTCTTCAGCATGAGTGTGACATATCCACACAGTACAGTGCAGCAGGATGATATTTTTCCAACAATATTTCATTTCATCACAGCAACAGCAGCTAAAGCTACAAGAGATGACATCAGTCCCTGTACTGCAGTGTTAAAGGAGCAGTTCAGTGAAATATAAAATGTCCAGAATGTTCTAAATGTTCAGTAGTCCATCAGCTGAGACAGAAAAATTACCCTTAATAATACCTCTAGTCTCCATCAGTGAACAGTGGATAAGTTCAACAAAATAGACTTCATGTGAAAATTCAATTCAATTCAGTTTTATTTGTATAGAGCTTTTAACAGTGGACATTATCACAAAGCAACTTTACAGAAATAAATACATTCAGGATATAAATTGTAAATGTATAAATTTATCCCTAATGAGGAAGCCAGAGGTGACGGTGTTGAAGAAAAACTCCCTGAGATGATATGAGGAAGAAACCTTGAGAGGAACCAGACTCAAAAGGGAACCCATCCTCATCACCGGATAGTGCGATTATAAATCATTCCCTTCTATAACTGTGTACTACATGGACAAATAGTGCAGTTGTGTAACCAGGAAATTCATTACAGTTTTCACAAGAAGTCCGGTTTGTTGAACTTATCCACTGTTCACTGAGACCTGAGTGCAAAGCTGTTAGTGGGAATCGCAGGCCAAAGCCACCTCCTCGATCCCCAAGCAACACCATCCCCAGCAATCCCACTGATCTTCAGGCCGTCCATGTGGGGCCCCAGCAGCAGCGAGCAATCTCCAACCGATGAGAACTCCAACCAGAAGTAGGGCATCAGGATGGATCAGGCAGGTCCTGAGAGCAGAAGGGGGCAGGATCACTGGCATCTCAGGAGTAGCATGTGTAGCTCGACAAAAACTGTGATGAATTTCCTGGTTGCACAATTTCACTATTTGTCCATGTAGTACACAGTTATAGAAGGGAATGATTTATAATCGCACTATCCGGTGATGAGGATGGATTCCCTTTTGAGTCTGGTTCCTCTCAAGGTTTCTTCCTCATATCGTCTCAGGGAGTTTTTCTTCAACACCGTCACCTCTGGCTTCCTCATTAGGGATAAATTTATAAGTTTACAATTTATATTCTGAATGTATTTATTTCTGTAAAGCTGTTTTGTGACAATGTCCATTGTTAAAAGCACTATACAAATAAAATTGAATTGAATTGAAATGAAGTGGAGTTACTGTGACCCCCTACAGTTGATAATTTTCCTCTAACAGCACATCTCCATGTGTTTTATGTTTAGAAATGTTTCAGTAGTTCAGTAGTTTGCTAATTTAGTAATTTAGTAGTTTAATCTGCATCATGTTGACTCCGGCTCTGTGTTAGAGCGAATCTTCTGACCCGAGTGACCCTCAGACTGTACAATCAGCATTAAATTAAAGGAGAAAGGAAACAACAGAGAGACACAGAGATGATCTGTGCTCCTGGTTCTCCTGCACTGTGAGACTGAAATGATGATGGAGAGGGATGATGATGGAGGGATGAAAAGGTTCGGAGCGGTTCGACTGGGTTTAATAATGGGGGTAATTAATTAGAGCGAGAGAGAGAGAGAGAGAGCAGATCAGGGTAATCACTGAGACACTGAATCACCAGCACTCAGTGTACAGGATAAATTACAGGCAGGTTTATAGATACAGCTCTGAGAGAGAGAGAGAGAGAGAGAGAGAGAGAGAGAGAGAGAGAGGATGATGGGGATAACTAGTGGTTTTTATGATGAAGCGCTCAGAGGCATCTCCACCGTCCTCATCGCTCAGATCCGACACAAACAGTAGGAGCAAACAGAAGAAGTAAGTTTAGCTTTAATTTATTTAATTAATATTATATTAATTTAATTAAATCTGACCTTTAGATGACCCTTTTAATAATAGCATATTTAATTTTAATTTTTTTGTTCTTTCTGTGTCCTCAACAAGTGTCAATGTCACAGCGAGTGTCTCAGTGCATCTGATGAAGTGTGTATTCGGTCCTTTGCCCTGTGTGTGTGTGTGTGTGTGTGTATGGTGTACTACAGGATGCTGAGTGTGAGATTGCTCCTGCTCTCGTTCTGCTCCGTCTCCCTGCTGAGTCCCGGCGCTGGTTTGGGGAAACACAGGCTGTGTGGCGTCCAGCTGGTGGAGGCTCTGCTGCTCGTCTGTGGGGATAAAGGCCTTTTCTACCAGCCAGGGAGACGAGGACGAGACGAGGACATCCGTAAGTGTGTGTGTGTGTGTGTGTTGTGATGTTTATTTTACTGGTTAAAAAAGACTTGTTCTTTAAAAGCTAAAGCTGAGAGTTTTGTGACTGTGGAGGGATCGAGCAGAGGAACTAAAGAAGAATTTAGTTATGAGATAAAATAAATTAAGATAAATTAAGACCCTAAAGATAACTTTATTGATCTCAAAGGATTTTTTTTGCCAACTTGTTCAAGATAACTGAAAAGATGAAAAGAAATGAACAGATTTAGTAGAAAAATACAGATGTGAACCTATAATAGATAGATAGAAATATTCTTTGTAACCATACATGTGAAAAAAAGAAAAAACACTATAGACACACTATGGACACAATATAGACACTCTATAGACACTTTATAAATACTCTAGACACACTATAGACATGCTATAGACACACTATAAATACTCTACAGACACACTATGGACACTCTATAGACAAGTTTTATTTAATTTCCTCACAGATGTTTCGTCCTGGTGTAAAATTATATTAAGATGAAGATCAGGACTAAGTGGAACATCACTGCTAGTTTTTGTTCTGGTTGAAATTGTTTCTTTAAATCTGAGTCTAATTAGCAGAACAACATACCACATACTGTTTATAAAATAACATCAGTAAAATTAAGTATTTAAAAATGCTCATTTCAATCACATTTTAATTACATTCTAAGAGTAACAGTATTGTCCATATCTACAAAATAAAATAAAAGAAAGACAAAAAAAAAAAACTCATATAGCTCGACTCGGACTCGCCTAAAAGAGGCGACTCGTTGTTGAGCAACACATCGGTAATTGAGTGATTGTGCGCATGCTCGTACAGGTGTGATGATGACGGACGGCGCCGTTTCCCGCCAGGTGATGCGGAAGGAGGAGTCTGCTGTTTCAGGTGTGATAAAGAGGGGGATTGTGGAGCAGTGCTGTCATTTCTCCTGCGATTACTACGATCTGGAAAACTACTGCAACATATAAACACACTCAGAGGTTAAAGTTCACACAGGATGCTCAACTCACTAAACATTACTCAAAAACACAATATAACAACTACAATGTCACAAATAAAGCCAATAAACTCACTCTGATCATTCATTAATTACCTGTGAGTCATTTGTCTTTTTATTCTTCCCAGAATTTCTCACAGAATTAATGAAGTGCAAAGCAACATCTCTATCTGCACTGGATTATCTCATTACACTGAGGATTTATTAATAAAATAAAATCAAGAAAAATAAAGAAAATTCAGTGCATTCTAGTAACGTTATTCATTTAAGGGACCAGTCAGAGATTTTTAATTATTGCAAAATATACAAAGCTGACACTTATAATATTTAGCTTTTTTATTTACAGATGTTAAAAAAAAATACTAACCATGAACGGAAAAATATGAACTGACTTGCTGAATGTTTATTATAAAGTTCAGGATGATTTTCACCAATCTTACAAATTCTGTTCTAGTTTAATTGAAAAGCAGTAAAATAAAATAAAATAAACAAATATTGCTCAGAGAAAGTCATTATTTGTGATAATTTGTGATTAATTGGTGTACATTTTACAATATTTAGATCTTTCTAAAATGACTTTTAAATTTTGAAAATAGAAATGAATAAATATTCCTGTCTCACTTTTTTTTATCAGAGAAACTCTTTTAAAATCAGATTTTAAATAATTTGGTGTCCTAATAAAGCAGTATATCCTCAGAGATGCAATTTATAACATCCAAAATAATAAACACAATATATTTTTAGAAATGTCTCATTTAAGTCCCAAGGAAATTTTTTAAAAATTCAGACTTATATTATATTATATTTTTAAAAATAATTTTTAAGCCAGGTCTGTAGTGGTGATCTGTCACCTGGATGACAAGGAGCCTGTAAATTATATCAGCTTGGACCTGACGTGTTCTGCTGGTGGAAAGATAGATGAGATGAGATGAGAGAGAGAGAGAGAGAGAGAGAGAGATGAGATGAGATGAGATGATAGCGAGATGAGATGATAGCGAGTTCTGTTGATAGCGAGATGAGATGAGATGAGATGAGAGAGAGATGAATGAGAGAGAGAGATGAGATGAGATGAGAGAGAGATGAGATGAGATGAGATGAGAGAGAGAGAGAGATGAGATGAGATGATAGCGAGATGAGATGAGAGAGAGAGATGAGAGAGAGAGAGAGAGATGAGATGAGATGATAGCGAGATGAGATGAGAGAGAGAGAGAGAGAGAGATGAGATGAGATGAGATGAGATGAGAGAGAGAGAGATGAGATGAGATGAGATGAGATGAGATGATAGCGAGATGAGATGAGAGAGAGAGAGATGAGAGAGAGAGAGATGAGATGAGATGAGATGAGAGAGAGAGAGAGATGAGATGAGATGATAGCGAGATGAGATGAGAGAGAGAGATGAGAGAGAGAGATGAGATGATAGCGAGTTCTGTTGATAGCGAGATGAGATGTTCTGTTGGTGGAAAGTTATAAAAAGCTCTATGGCTTAAATAAATATGCAGTACATTATATACAATATATTACTGTACATTTTAAATAATGTGATTTTGTTCTTAAATAAATATTAAAGGCGTCTCTGAGTGCAGAAAGTTTAAGAGTTTACAGGTATACAGTGCGCTGCGCGTGCTGCAGTGTGCTTCCTGTCCTCTAGGGGGCAGTAGAGATTCCAAACAACATGACATGCGCGAGTAAGAGCAACGCGTAAACAGAAAAAAACACCATTTCCCATAATTCCCTGCGGTTTTTCCCCTCACAGTGAGGGGAGTAAAATGGCGGATTAGGATGGGATGGGCCTCTTATTGTGTTCTTAATAGGAAAAAAATGTTTCGGGTTTTAATTTTGTGTTTTAGAGGTTACTGAAATAAGTTTTAATAGCTTTAAAGACCTCGCGGCTGTGAGGAAGCGCCAGCTGATAAAACTCTGCCCGGGGAAGGTAAATGATTTTTTAGTAAATGTTAGCCTGCTAGCTAACTAGCTAACTGTCTCCTCGTTAGTCACTGGATATGAATCGGATGCTAACTGGTTTAGCTATGGAAAGCTAACTTTTATTTTTAGTATTTTAATGTGAGGGAGAGCGTACAGCTGAGATTAACGCGACTCTGTAGTGAGAAGTGGACAGAATTAGCGTTAGCTAGCAGTGCTGGATGCTAACTGGCTGTAGCTGAGGAGAAGTTAGCTCGCGAGCGGACAGACCGCGTCACCGCGTCATTCATTACTGTTAAAGCTTTAAAACATTACAGCATTAAAGCACGACGTCTTCTGAGGTTTATTTAAAAGTGTATAAAATGCCAGCGTTAATCTACAGACACACAGCAGAGGAGAGAGAAGAGACACACAGCAGGATTCTGAGACAGAGGCAGAGATTCACAAACAGGAACTGGAAATATTAGAGGAGTTATAACCTGTGTTCGGGTTATGAACATTTATCTGTTCTTCAAGCTTCCTGGATGAGGGATGAGAGAGAGGGATGAAAAACATGGAATGAGAGAGAGAGAGAGAGATTGCAGATAAGAGAGAGGGATGGGTGAGAGAGAGAGAGAGAGAGAGGTGAGATTTGATGATAGAGATGAGATGAGAGAGACATGAGATGAGAAAGATGAGAGAGAGAAAGAGAGATGAGATGATAGCGAGGTGAGAGAGATGACAGATGGAATGAGAGAGAGAGGGATGACAGATGGAATGAGAGAGAGAGGGATGACAGATGAGAGACAGGGATGGGATGGGAGTGAGACAGAGTGATGTGATTTGATGACAAAGGTGAGATGAGAGAGATGAGATGATGGCGAGATGAGATGGGAGAGATGATAGATGGAGATGATAGTGAGATGAGATGATGGTGAGGAGAGAGATGAGATGATGGTGAGGAGAGAGATGAGAGAGAGATGAGATGATGGTGAAGAGAGAGATGAGAGAGAGATGAGATGGGAGAGATGATAGATGGAGATGATAGGTGGAGATGATAGCGAGATGAGATGATGGTGATGAGAGATGAGATGATGGTGAAGAGAGAGATGAGAGAGAGATGAGATGATGGTGAGG
>CM040466.1:361377-380791 GCA_022758105.1 Pangasianodon gigas
GGAGCGTGGCTGTGGGGATTTGTGTTCATTCAGCTACAAGAGCATTAGTGAGGTCAGGCGCTGATGTTGGGATGTCGAGGAGGTCTGGGGTGCAGTCGGTGTTCCAGTTCATCCCAAAGGTGTTCAGTGGGGTTGAGGTCAGGGCTCTGTGCAGGACACTCGAGTTCTTCCACTCCAACCTTCACACACCATGTCTTTGTGCACTGGGGCATGGCCATGCTGGAACAGGTTTGGGCCTCTTAGTTCCAGTGAAGGGAAATTGTCATGCTTCAGCAAATATAAACACATTCTACACAATTGTGTGCTTCAGACTTTGTGGTAACAGTTTAGAGAAGAAAAACTGGGTGTGATGGTCATACTTTTGCACATACTTTTGGCCACATAGTGTATTTCCCATTACGGTTTGATTTTATGAGCTCAGTATGAAGTTTATTTCTTATAATAACTGATCTACAATCAGCGCACGGCTTAAATGTTAACAAACTCTAAAGTAAATTGTTTTTGCATTGCCTCAGGGTGTAGAGATATTGGGTTTAAGGCTGTAACAGGAAATAAAAAAAATTCTGGAAATTTCTGGTGCTGGAGGGTGAATATTAACTCTGCTGTAAACTGTATGATATCCAATACAATAACCGACTCCTTTCTAGACAATACACAATTTCCTGTTTCATCCAGACGCCTTCAGGTGATCTAAAACACACTGTTTTACTCTCGGTTTGGCTTGTGACTTATTCTGTGTTTATTAAAGCAGTAATCCACTCGAGGGCGTGTCTGTTACAGTGATCTTATCACAGGTAAGGGTGTTGTTTGGCATGACAGGAAGTGGAGTAAACTCCATTTACTCCAAAATCACAGGTGCATTACTGCTTTTGTAAAACAGAGACAAAAGCAATATAATAAAATCCAATGTTCAATAAATAATTTCATTCATTATTAATAATATTCACAATAACAATTCTTCTGCCACAAAATGTAATCTGTTAACAGTAAGCTTTGGTTGCTAAGCAACATAACGTGCAAAGATTAGTTCATTCCATAGACAATGGCTTAAGCTCCGATATTTTCAAGCTTGTTTGATTTTGTCGGTGATGAATTGTGTGTTGTGAACATCTCTACGACACGCAGCAGAACAGCGATGAGAAACAGGCAGAGAGCGCTCGAGAGAGAATCAGATTCATCTGTTCTAACACGCAGCACATTCCTGAATCCAGTTTATCGTCCATCTGTTAACCCTTATAATAATAACACTTCTCTATGAAATTATTTAGCATTTAAATGATTGTTAGGAAAAGTAAAAATACAAAGAAACAGGATGTGATTCCTGACCTGTGCACAGTATAAAAAAAGAGCCATGCTTCCTCCTGTTCTCTTTGCAGAACAGACAATCCTCACTGCCTGCATCTCCACAAATATGATTTTTATATTATTTCTGTTTTTTCTTGTTTTTGTAAAAATCAATAGTGCAGATAGACAACAGAGTGTTGTGATGAAGTGGAGTTACTGTTATCACCCTGACGTTGATTATTTTCCTATAACAGCACATCCCCAAGTGTTTTATTCCTCTTACACCACAGCAACTTGCCAACGGTTTAATTTTTTAATTTGTTAAAAAACAACACATTATACTTTTTTATCAGTTTATAGTTATGTTTAATGTCCTGTGAAACAGTAGTTCCTGTTCTTGCTTATGTTACGTTCCCTCACCAGTCTCTCTCTCTTTTTTTCTCTCTTGAAGTTAATAAGACAAAAAAATGCAGCTTGTTACATCATGTTACAGAGAAACCGCAAAGAAGCGTAAACTCCTCTGTCCTGAAGATGTCAGAAAATGTTTGCACATGTTTTTAAATCTGTTTATTATCAGTGGATCATCTGCTGTACAAGTCCCTGTGAATGAGCTGTTTCTATAGAAACGATAACGTATTAGAATGAGTGTATTAATTATAAATAACACTGCACTACTGTCGGAGCTGCTGTTCTAGAGAATTAATCAGCACCTTCTGACCAATCAGTAAATGTGTCACGGTGTTTGCAGGCCGTTGATGATCCAGACCTGCAGGTTAAATCAGCGTGTGAATTCTTTTCACTCATAATGTCTTGAATTCTTTTGTTTCAGAGTTGGATCCCGAAGGTGATAAAGAAGAGAGTGTGCACGGCGTTTGTGGAGGATCCTCTCAGGTACGACATGCTGCCGCTCGCCCTGTGCCTCTCAGCTGCTAGCGTTAAGCTGCGCCAGGATGGAATGCGACTGAAACATGATCTCACCTATAGATCTTATGGAGAAAATACACAACGCTGCCAAACCCGTTTCATGCCAAATTCCAGTCTCTCAGCTCCATATCTCTGAAATCTCTACCTGAACTTTAGCAAGACTTCAGGAGAAGTTCTCTGTATTGTTCCCTTACTGAGTCTGAAATACGACACAGAGAAGAATGTGTGTGTGTGTGTGTGTGTGTGTGTAAAAGGGTGTGTTTGTAGTCCTGCTTCTTGCAGTGAACTGAATAAACTCAAAGCGGAGATTAAGCTAAACTGCACAGAACAAATATCAGGAGGCTGAAACGCGGATGATTGATGTACAGCGGTTGAGTTGTCACAGGCGTGTCTGGGAGAAACTGTTTGCCACGCTACAGCTCAAGCAAAGAAAGCCTTCTGTAAAGAAAAAGGAACCAGTTATGAGCTGTTCTTCTTTCTATTTCTCTCTCTTTTTCCATTCTAATTCAGAGGTTCGGTTTAATGGAGGTTCGATTTGATCAGAACAGTGCTACGGCTCCTTTAAGCCGTATTTCATTATGACACCTGTGTGATTTTCTGAGAAGATGATCTTTTTATAACAATCATTTAAGAATGAAAGAAAACATACACTGAATGTAAAAGTTCTTATTTTTGAAATTAATTAATGATCATTTTTGTGAAGACTCAGCAGAGAGATTCGGTGCGTGGTCTGCGCATGGTCTGGAGTGGGAATCTTGCTGAAACCTGGCAACCCTGCTCTCAGGCTTCATACTCGTGTTTGCACAACTTTTTTGTTTCGTCCTGAGGGATGCCAGTCCTACTGCACACACCTCGCCTCAACCTAACGCTTTCTAACAAGCTTTCGTAAAACAAACAAACAAAAAAAAGTATGCCTCGAATACATATCTGTATTTGGATACATCTCTGAGGAAAGACACCTGCATGGAAGAGTGCCAATAAATTTAATAATCAACAATAAATTTATATGTTATTTATACACATTTATTATTATGAATAAGTGACAGAGAAATCCCTGCTCCAGCTTCCTAACACTGGTGTTTAGTACCGTGTCCCAAATAATGCCTCGTTATAAAGCTGTTTGCTTTGTGTTGGATATTAAAACGGCGGTGTGTAATATTTCTGCAGCTACAGTGTAAATTTAAACACTGACTTTTCTCTGAAAACTCAGCCTTTCAGTTCATCATGCTGAAATTCTCTCTGTCTCTCTTTCTCCCCATATCTCTCTCTCTGTCTCTCTCTCTCTCTCTGTCTCTCTGCAGTAATGGAGATCAGTGTCAGTGCGGTGGTGCTCGTGGTCTTCATGGCTCTGTAGCTACAGGTGATTATTTCGGCTCTGCTATCGTGACGCAGTGGGACTCGTCCAAACACACGTCCGAGTGTCCAACCGACGCTTTTGGAGAACTCAATTTTGCCGGCATCGCTCGCAGACAAAGTCATGTACGTATCACACACACGGAGAGACAGACTGCGAGAGACAGACTGCGAGAGACAGACTGCGAGAGACAAATACACAGAGAGAGAGAGAGACAGACTGAGAGAAAGAGAGACAGACTGAGAGACAGACAGACTGAGAGAGAGACAGACAGAATGAGAGAAAGAGAGACAGACTGAGAGAGAGACAGACAGACTGAGAGAGAGACAGACAGACTGAGAGAGAGACAGACAGACTGAGAGAGAGACAGACAGAATGAGAGAAAGACAGACAGAATGAGAGAAAGACAGACAGAATGAGAGAAAGAGAGACAGACTGCGAGAGAGACAGACTGAGCGAGACAGACCTGGAGACAGACACTGAGACAGAGGGAGGAGGATATTTCAGGGTCTTTAAGTCTCTTTAGTTTACACACACAAACACGACAGCAGCACCTTTAGAGTGTTTAAGTGATTATTATTAAACTATTGAAGTGTGTGTTATTGTTTTTTTTCGTCCTCAGTTCCTGCGTCTGTCATGCGACACTCCCGCTTCGCTTGTCTACGCCATCCTGACTCAGCACTGGGGTCTGCCGCCTCCCAACCTGGTGGTGTCGGTGGTGGGGGGCGTCGGCCAGGAGAAGGTCAGGAGCTGGGTACGAGAGGTGGTGAGACAGGGGCTGGTGCGAGCCGCACAGAGCACAGGTGAACTTTGACCTCCGCATCATCTTTTCTTTAACCTCTTGTTGCTGAGCTGCCTGTACAGCTGTCTCACAATGTGCCTGACGTGTGTGTGTGTGTGTTTTGTACACACAGTTGTTTTTCTGCTGAATTTTTTGCTTTTGTCGTGGTAATGTTTGTTGTGGAATGCAATCACTGATGTTAACAGATCAGCTTGTCCGTCTCGTCCATCACGTCCATCCGGTCCACGTCGTCTACCTGCTTCCTGTCTCGCTGTCTCTCCCCTCAACACGCCTCTCTGCTGTACTTTAATACAAAACATGACGATTCTGTAAAAGTGAGAATTCAGCTGATGCAGAAAACATACTGCAGTATGCATAAAGAGGGCTGGAGAATTCATCATCATTTAAAATAAAAATAAAAATACACCACAGCGCTGTTCAGCTCTGGATTCTGATTGGTCAGAAGGTGCTGATTAATTCTCTAGAACAGCGGCTCTGACAGTAGCTCAGCTTTATTTATAATTAATGCGCTTGTTCTAATACGTTATCGTTTCTATAGTAACAGCTCATTCACAGTGACTTACGCTTTGCGGTTTCTCGGTAACGTGATGTAACAAGTTGCGTTTCTTTTGTCTTATTAACTTGAAGAGAGAGAATAAAGAGACGCTGGTGAGGGAACGACTGTTTATAGCTGCTATAACGTAAGCGAGAACAGGAACTAACTCATTTCGTGTTCGATGTTCCACAACATTAAATGTAACTATAAATGGATAAAAAGTATAATGTGTTGTTTTTTTAAATAAATTTTTTTAAAAAGTAATAGTTGTTGTGTTATAAGAGGAATTAAATACTTGAGGACGTGCAGTTATAGAAAAATAATCAGTCACGTCGAGGTGCTAAGAGTAAGTCCACTTTGTGTCACACCACAATAATGATTATTATTATAATTCAAATCCAAACCATATGTTGTTAATTATTTAACTGACATTGACACCTGTATGACTGTTTAATCAGCTGTGTGTGTGTGTGTGTGTGTGTTTCAGGTGCCTGGATCGTGACAGGTGGGCTGAGGGAGGGCGTGGGCCGCTGCGTTGGCGAGGCGGTCAGGGATCACGGAACTGCAGCTGCGTCTCAGTCCAAAGTGGTGGCTCTGGGCGTGGCCCCCTGGGGCCTGGTGACCAACCGACATCAACTCGTCAACGCTGAGGTGCAGAAGCGTTTGAACACACCTGAGGATCGCTCAGTCATCCGTTTCCCACACACAGTTATTCATCGCACTGAAATGTGCTGTAGTGTGTTTTAACTTTTGCATGAATTCATAAGAACAGAGCAGAATTGCGTCATATTGACTCATGACTCATCTACAAAGGCTTAAACACACACACACGTTTTGTGGCGTGATCTGTAAACAATAAACCCTATGTAACACACTAACTGACCTGTGTCCTGCTGGTTCCTCTCACAGGGCAGCTTCTCGGCCAGATATTATGTTCAGAACACGTCACGGGACTCGTGTTACCTGGACAGTAACTATCAGGCCTTCCTCCTGGTGGATGATGGGAGCGTCGGCCGCCGAGGTGGAGAGATGAGCTTCATAACCAACCTGGAGAAATTCATCTCTCATCAGCGCACCGGGATCTGGGGTGAGAGGAACGAGCCGGGGCTTCAGGCATTGTGTGTGTGTGTGTGTGTGTGTGTGTGTGTGTGTCTGCAAACTGGATCCAGTTGGCAGAAACGATTGTGATTGGTTAAACGTAGCAACGAGTGAAAATGGAGAAGGGGCGGGGCTTGACTGACTTTGAGTTAAATAAATAGAAGGCTCAGATCTAATGCTCTTCTTTTTTAGAAATGACCTGAAACATGCTCTTTTCCACAGCATGTGCATGTTTTTAATATTTTTACAGAATAAGTTATAGTAGTAAGTTGATGTACAGTGTACAGTATACAGGCAATCGCTCTTTCTCACAGTATATGGCACAATAGCTGGGACTCACATTACTAATCATTATTTCTTGCACTGCATGTCTCCCTTAACCGCTAACAATCTTTACAATGTTAAATTTGTGCATCCAAAAGCTGCGTGTTTTATTTACAGGATGAATTAAGGAAGAAACTGAGGCCAAGATACAGACAGGAGTGCACTTTATTTCATCCTATCACACTCCAAAGCTGAGATCCGAGCCTCCAGTGGCTTCCAGTTAATAAAATATACGTTCATATACAAACTTTACTACATGTTAAAATGGCATTTCTAAAAAAAAAATTAAATCACGTTACGCTGCAAAGAACATCTTAGCAAGCAAAAATATAATCAGTATATTCAAATCTATCTAGTATTTATTAGTATTAGTATTACAAGATTACAATAAACCAAATATTTAATTATTAAACCTATTTCTAGATGTTTTACTAACTACAAGCTTGAAATAGTTTCGTTCTTTTGGCAGATAATTTTTCTAAATTTAAGTATTTCTTTTTAGAAAGAATCAAAATGTTCTGTCAATAGAACTAGAAAATTGAAGGCTTGATCTAAAAACAGGTTGAATAATCGTAGATTTGATTTATCATCATCTCATAATGAGAAATATTAGATGATATTCATGATACTTTACTTGCTAAGATATAATTTTTTGCAGTTTATAAAAGCTTTGATTTTGGTCTCTCATTTCCAGTGTACAGTAATTAATGCGATGCCATAACGTGCAATGTCCACATACAGAGTCCACAGTATCTCTGTACAGTATATACTCTCTCTCTCTCTCTCTCTCTCTCTCTCATATATATATTTGTATATATATATATAGGGAATGGAAGCTCAGATCTCAGCTCGGGTGTGAGGCAGCTTTACCTCACTAACTCATGGTGTGCACGTGATGGTGCAATGATGGAGAAAGTTGATTTTTTTCCCCGAAACCAGCAGAACAACTTTTCCTTTAATTTGTCACTCGGGTGTTTTCCTCCTGGCTAGATTATTTTGGAATCTTTGCTTTTTCCTGTTATGCAGATTTATTTGAGAATCAGTTCCATCACAGCATTTCCTCTCACACTGTAAGATCTAAAATCATAACATTAGACTTTCTTAAATTAAATCCTGACCAAACACACTCAGGTCACGTAACAAAATCACTTTTTTTAGCTCATCAGCGTTTCCACACACGTTTAGCTGGTTCATGCTTTCATAACCTCATGATTAGATTACTGTAATTCCCACATGTTTGGCGTTTCTGTTTGATCTAATCTTAAACGAGTCCAAAGTTCGGGTCAATAATTCCATCTGTTCCTATCAAAGGCTCAGCACATGTCACACCTGAACCCTAACAATTACACAAATTCTACTCTACAACAGAGCGAGTGTGTGGAAGTATTTTCCAGAATAATTTCAAAAGTAATTACAAATTGTATTTGTAATCGTGATTTCTATTTGTGGACACATAAATTGTGATATCATTCAAATGAAAATGTAAATCGTGTATTATTACCCTCTGCATTTTCGTTTACATGAACGTACAAAGTCTGCCAAATTTCAAATGGAAAAGCAGAGTCTGTTTGCAGTTGCATTTCTCATGTGTTACGAGTTATGAGTGTCATATTGAAATAGCAATAACAATTACCCTGTTTGCTATTTCACTTCCTTGGCGTCAAGTATGAAGCCTGCCAAAGTTCACATGGAATCATAATTCCCTTTGCATTTGTATTTCCGATACCTGTCACTCAGCGCTGGGGTTGGAGTTTACTACGGGGTGTGTTTGTATTTGGGAGTGATGTCAGTGACAGTCGAAGGCCAAGAAGGAAAATGTGAAACACAATCGTCTGTTCAGCACATTTTCCTTCCTGGCCGTCAACCTGACTGACGTCGCTTCTAAATACACTGTGCGTTCGTGTAAACGAAAATGCAAATGGTAATACACAATTTGCATTTTCATTTGAATTATATCACAAGTTATGCGTCTACAACTAGAAAACGCAATTGCAATTACTTTTGAAATTAGTCTGCAAAATACTTCCATAAGAATGTCTGAAATCGCACAATATTCACTACATCGTGCGCTATTTTAGCAGTTTTGCTGTATTGTGGTCCACCTCAGGGTGTGCTCATGAAATCCCACAATGCACTGCAACACTTTAGTGTCCAATGTGCTGTACAGATTGCACACATAGAGTTTTAATTATCCCCTGACCCCTTAAAGAACCCTTAAAGAACCCTTAAAGAACCCTTAAAGGCTTCCAGGAAGCCAAGAACCAAAGAACCCTATATTACAGTCTTCTTTAATATTCTTTCCCGTGTTTAATCCACTTCTGTTCACATTCTTGTTGATGTAATCAGTGCCTCCTGCTCCCAGTGACACAACAACGCAAAGCAAACTGCTTACTTCCTTTCATTCTTTCATTAAAAATTTTAAGTAAACATGAGCTGGAAAAAGAGGATGAAGAGGAAGGGCAGGACCTCCGGAGATCAACATGGGCCTGTTCCTCGTCCGTCCGGTCTCCTCCTTATAAACACAAGTGTGAGGAGTGTGTGTGAGGTTTTATTAATAGACCTGATGTGATTGGAAGGAAAAATCAGATCAAGATTTACATTAACATCAGACTTTAAAAAAATCAGACTTTAGCTGTCATTCACGTTCACAGAGCATGACTCTTATTTAGTTAGAGGAACAGTCTGAGCGACACACACTCCGTGTTGAAGTTGTTGAAAAATTGAAAAAAGAAGCAAGTGTGTGTGAAGCAAACTTCCCACACATTTGAGGTTAATATTTGTGTTTTTTGAGGAACGCTCACTTTAAGGAGGTATAAATGCCATAACCCTGTGATTATTTTCCTCCTCCTCAGGCAGTGGGAGTATCGAGATCCCCGTGCTGTGTATGCTGATATCTGGCGATGCGTCTGTGCTGAAGGTGTGTTATTAAGTGTTATTACTGTTTTCTACTCGTCCCTGCTTTAAATTACACGCGTAACCGTAAACAGTGGTGAAGAAAACTGATGATGAATAAACACGTTACATTCTGTACGTTATAATTAGCGTAAATCCATTAAAACTTCTCAGCGTAAAAGCATTTCTCACTGATCTGTGATACGTCCAGTTTTACTGCTTCTTTAAAAACATATATGTAACATATGTAATGAGGGGGCGGAGTCTGAGGAACTGTACGGCCCGTTGGAGGGGGTTTGAAAGAGTAATTAACATCTGTCTTTCTGACCTGACTGGAGAAACGTCTTCCACTGTTTATTATTAAAATATTTAGCATTAAAAACAAATTCCCTCACTGTTTTGGAGGTGTCTGTCTTTTCCCGTCTGTCTTTTCCCGTCTGTCTTTTCCCGTCTGTCTTTTCCCGTCTGCCTGTCTGTCTGTCTGTCTGCTCTTCTCTTCCTGTCTCTGTCTGTCTGTCTTTGTGTCTGTCTGTCTGTCTGTCTGTCTGTCTGCTCTTCTCTTCCTGTCTCTGTCTGTCTGTCTCTTCGTTCCTGTCTGTCTGTCTTTGTGTCTGCCTGTCTGTCTGCTCTTCCTGTCTGTCTGCTCTTCCTGTCTGTTTTTGTGTCTGTCTGTCTGTCTGTCTGTCTGTCTGTCTGTCTGTCTGTCTGCTCTTCTCTTCCTGTCTCTGTCTGTCTGTCTGTCTCTTCGTTCCTGTCTGTCTGCTCTTCCTGTCTGTCTGTCTGCTCTTCCTGTCTGTCTCTGTCTGTCTGTTTTTGTGTCTGTCTGTCTGTCTGTCTGTCTGCTCTTCTCTTCCTGTCTCTGTCTGTCTGTCTGTCTCTTCGTTCCTGTCTGTCTGTCTGTCTGCTCTTCTCTTCCTGTCTGTCTGTCTGTTTGTCTGTCTGCCTGTCTGTCTCTTTCTTCCTGTCTGTCAGTCTGTCTGTCACTTTCTTTCTCTTCCTGTCTGTCTATTTGACTGTCTGTCTGTCTTACTGTCTCTGTCTGTCTTTCTCCATCTACCTGTCTGTATATCTGTATGTCTGCCTGTCTCTCTCTCTCTGTATCTGTCTGTCTTTTTCTGTGTCTGTCTCTGCATCTGTCTGTTTCCATATCTGTCACTCTCTGTGTCTGTCTGTTTCTTTGTACCCCCCCCCCCCCCCCCACTTGTCTTTACTTCTCACTCTGAGAGAAAGTCTTTTGCTAAGTGTCTAAGGGACGTTTGTCTGTGCTCAGAGGATGGACATGTCTCTGAAGAAGACCACGCCCTGGTTGGTGTTGAACGGTTCGGGTCCTGCGGCGGACATGATCACGGAGCTGCTGAGTGACCTGAACCAAGCGGTGTCCCCTGTGGACGGGGAGGGCAGAGACAGCTCCAGCTTCAACCACGAGCTCAGAGACCGAGTGCGAGAGATCATCAAGAAACATTTCCCCTTGGAGAAAACGCTGGAGAAGCTGGTGGACCAGGTGAGAGAGAAAAGTTTCTGTCTGTATTTCAGTTTTGAAATGAATAAATCAATCAGGGACTTTCATAACCAAATCCTGTCTGTCTCTCTGTCTGTCTGTCTGTTTCTGTCTGTCTCTGCCTGTCTGCCTGTCTGTCTCTGTCTGTCTCTGTCTGTCTGTCTCTGTCTGTCTGCCTGTCTGTCTCTCTGTCTGTCTCTGTCTGTGTCTGTCTGTCTGTTTGTTTGTCTCTGTTTGTCTGTCTGTCTGCCTGCCTCTGCCTGTCTGTCTGTCTGTCTGTCTGCCTGTCTGCAGGCTCTGAGTATCTATCAGAAAAGATCTCTCATCACGGTGTTCCACGGAGAACAGGACAGTCCTGATGATTTTGACACGGTCATCCTGAGAGCCCTGGTGCGAGGTGAGCTCATGGCTACAGTGTCCTCGGGTCACTCGACTCGGACGTGATTTGAGTTGCAAATGCTGATGCGTGCCGAGCTGACGGTGATGAATAAAGATCTGTTTACTGTGCTGATTGTGGACATTCATTCAGTTCTCTGAGTACTCAATGGTCACTTTCTGTTTCCTGATTTCCACCTGTTGCTGGTGTGTGTGTGTGTGTGTGTGTGTGTGTGTGTGTGTGTGTGTGAGAGTGTGAGAGTGTGTGTGTGAGAGAGAGAGAGAGAGAGAGAGAGAGAGAGAGAGCACATGGTTTCAATCAGCTTTTTGTGAAATCTTTTTGTCTCTGCCTGAACATGTTTTGTCTGCTGCATGTTTTTAACCCTTCTCTCTGTTGTTAAAAAAAAAATAAAAAAATACAAAAACTGTGTGTGTGTGTGTGTGTGTGTGTGTGTGTGTGTGTGTGTGTGTGTAGCCAGTAAGCAGGTGAACAGTAACTCCAGTGAGTACACAGAGGAGCTGAAGTTGGCCGTGGCCTGGAACAGAGTGGACATCGCAAAGAGCGAGCTGTTCAACGGCGACATCCAGTGGAAGGTCAGAGGAAGTGCAGGTGTCTTTACACCCACTTTGTACATTTAAAAATTGTTTTTTTCATTACATCATAATTATAACAGAATCCTGCAGTTCTCCAGTGCTGTAAACAAGAGTGTGATTTTGTGTTTTTGCTGGTAAACTCGAACAGCGTTGATCTCAAGTTTATCTGATTAGGAATTCTGATTTCAGAGTTCTCTCTGCTGCACATTTCTGACTCAGAGATCGTCTTTTCCTGTCCTTGATTGGTTTATTAAAGTCTTTCTGATTACAGCATTATTACAGAACTATGAAGCACTTTTATACACACAAACACACTATGTGCAAACTAAATTAATGCAAGAATAAACTAGTAATTAAAACCAAATAAAATAGTGAACACAGGAAACAACTGGAGAAGGAAATTATAGTGTACTGTATAATTATTATTTACTGTGAACTCCAGAACTATTGGCACCCATGAAGGCAATGATTGAACAAGACGGTATAAAATAAACATTACACACAATGGAAAAATATGTAAATTTCCAGTTAATAAAATCTGGAGGTGGCTCAGCGATGAGTCCATTTCATGGCTTTTGTGAAGATCGATGGCATCATGAAATACCGTGGCAAAAAAAGCACCATGAAATTTCAAACCCTGGTTGCCTCTGCTAGGAGGTTACGTCTCCTCTGTAGATGTAATTTTCAACAAGATAATGATCTCAAACACACACGCAATAAATATCAAACATCACAGGAAGAGACTGAGCGTGCTTATACTCTATTCTTCTGGCTAATACTTACTAATATTTACAGAATTTTTAATGTTTGAGTGCCAATAATTTTGAAATCAGGGTTTTGAAAATTAGGAAACTTTTTTTTTTTTTTTTTTTAATGAACTGCACATTTTTTTTATGCCAATAATTCTGGAATTGACTCTAAAATCAAATAAAGCTGTGAAGATACTGATGCTTCATACATCGTCTATGTTCTCTCTCTCTCTCTCTCTCTCTCTCTCTCTCTCTGCGTGTGTGTGTGTGTGTGTGTTGCAGTATGATGATCTGAAGGACTCCATGACGGACGCTCTGGTGAACGATAAGCCTCAGTTTGTTCGTCTGTTCACTGAGAACGGTCTGAACATTCTGGAGTATCTGACGTATGAGCGTTTGGAGAGTCTGTACCAGTCTCTCTCCAGCAGCACGCTGGCCTACACCCTGCTGCAGACGTGGCTGAGGGAGAGACACAGCCTGGCCTCCTCTCAGACCTGCTCTCCCGACTCGGACGACGGGAACTGCAAGGGCCTGAAGAGTCCCGTGACAGGGCCGTCGAGCGCCCGCGGGCTCAGCCTGTTTGAGGTCAGGGGTCAGAGTTCACTCAGCAAAGGACATCTCAGAATTTCACACATGCTGCGCTGCTTTGTTTCAAACGCTTTTTTTTTATGTTCCAGGTTTCACGGTTATTAGGGGAAATTTTCGGGGGCATGTGCCAGCCGTTTTATTACGCCTCCCTCGGCCTGGAGCCTGGAGTGAGCTTGAGGAAAGCAGCAAAGGTACGAACATGCGCTGCTCAAACATTCCCATCTGTAACGGTTTAAATTCTAACAGGAATAGTTCACACATTTCCCTCCGATGTAACTGATGCTTCTTTAGTTTTGCACTGAAAGTACCAGAATCTATAAATATACCTGAATATGCAAATTTGGACACGCCTCCACGTCCTCCGCATTAGCTAACTTAGCTAGCTGGTTAGCTAACTGCTAATAAACAGGATTTCAGTATTGGAGTGTCAGTTTACATCCTCATTTTCTCACTGCTTTATTTAACAAACCTGTCAGAATATATTTCAGTGTTACCATGGCAACCATCTCTAATATTAGATAAGTTCAGTATGTAGCTAGCGAAGCACACAAGTCGTGTGGTTAAAGGTTATAGGTTAATCACATCATACTGTGATTGTTTAATTATCTGCATATTCAGTGTGATGGGGTCAAAGCAGTGGAGTTCATTTAGTGACATCACAAGCTGAGCTCAGAAGTGGCCCCGCCCCCAAACCAGTTTTATACACTGAAATCCGTATGAACAGAACCACACATTCGAGAGGAGCTAATCATTTACACATCACTCTTTCTCTGTCTTTCTCTCTTTCTCTGTCTCTATCTCTCCCTCTCTTTGTCTCTCTCTCTCTCTCTCTCTCTCTCTCTCCCACTCAGCATGTGAATAAGATTCTGCAGGGTGACTGTGCGTACCGTCATCAGCAGGTTGCTTTCCCCTGGTCCTCTCTCTTCATCTGGGCCGTTCTGCAGAACCGCAGTGAGATGGCCATTTTCTTCTGGGAGATGGTAAACCATCCTTCATCCATCTTCATCTTCCTCTATATTAACCTCCTCCTATTGCTCACATTTTGGCAAATCCTTTCTGTCTGTGTGTCTGTTGTCCTCCCTCTCTCGCTCTCTCCCTCTCTCGCTCTCTCTCTAAGGCGGGCGAGTCTGTAATGAGCGCGCTCAGTGCGTGTAAGATCCTCCGAGAGCTGTCCAAGCTGGAAAACGAGACAGAGACCTGTCTGTCCATGAAGGACCTGGCGCAGAAGTTCGAGATCCTGGCTCATGGTGAGAGAATGCACTCACACACACACACACACACACACACACACACACACACACATGCACACAGTTAAACACGTTGACATGGACATTATACACTTAACCTACAATCGTGAACTTCCTGTGGCCGGGGCTGTGAATTAAAGCTGTAGTATGTAACTTTTTGTTAAAGCTGAAATAAGGAACATTACAGAGTCAGTGGAGAAAAGTGTTCTATAACATAGGAAGACTTTGTTATAGAGTAAATGTCGGTGTGAATACTTGAGTAATCCGTCAGATAAATCTGCGCAGGAGAAGGACTCAGAACACCTGAGAACATCTGCAAGTTGCTTGTAATATCACCTTTCTCCCAGAGAGGTCTCCAAATCCCTGAGTTCCATACTGCAGCTTTAACACGAATTAATTATAAAAATTTATTTTTAAACGTTTGTTTTTAGTCATATATATATATATATATATATATATATAAAATAAGAACTGTGAGTGTGTGTGCTTGTGATCCTGTAGACATGTTTAGCGCCTGCTGCCAGAGCAACGAGACTCGCTCCCTCACGCTGCTCATAAGGATGTCCCCGTTTTGGGGCGGAGCTACCTGTCTACAGATGGCCACGGCGGCCGACGCACGACTCTTCTTCAGCCATGATGGTGTGCAGGTCAGCAGATCTGAGCAATTCACCACCGATTACAATTTTTAAATTGTTAAAGAATGACACATTATACTTTTTATCCATTTAGAGTTACATGTTATGGAATGTCAGTGAAACGAGTTAATTCCTGTTGTCACTTACATTATAGCAGCTATAAACACTCGTTCCCTCACCAGCCTCTCTCTCCTTCTCTCTCTCTTGAAGTTAATAAGTTAAAAAAAACGCAGCTTGTTATATCACGTTACTGAGAAACCGCAAAGAAGCATAAACTCCTCTGTCCTGAAGATGTGGGAAAACTTAAAGTTACAGCTTTACCTCTGACTGTTACAAAGCGCTGACACTGGAGACTCCTTCCATCAATGTTACATAAGCATCTCTGCACAGAAAAAGTAAAGTTACAGGGTTTCCTCTGACTGTTCCGTGATGTTGGTGTGTTTGGGACAGACTCTGCTGGCTCAGATCTGGTGGGGTGACATGCACAGCCGCACTGAAGTGTGGAAACTCATCATGACGTTCTTCCTACCTCCTCTCATCTACACCAACCTCATCACCTTCAGGTCAGGAGCCATGTTCCTCATCTCCTCTACTTCTTCTCTCCATCCTCATTCCATCTCTTTCCTTTCTGTCTGTCTGTCTGTCTCTCTCTGTCTGTCCTCTTTCCATCTTCTCTCCATCTTCTTTTCTGTCTGTCTTATAGTTTAAAGTGACTGATATTCCGGTAAATACAGTATTCATGATGTTTTTATTTATTTTGCTGTAATGTTCGCTATTTTCTGTGTGTGTGTGTGTGTGTGTGTGTGTGTCTGTTACAGAGAGCATCAGGACAGACACAAAGATGGTTTGGAGGGGTCGCGCACCGTAGCGTTCTCTCTGCCTGATATCACACAGCACATGTAATAAACACCGCTTTACTCTTCCTTTATCACATAACTGCTTTTCTCCTGTAAATCTCACCCTGTTTATCTTTCATCTCTCTCTCTCTCTCTCTCTCTCTCTCTCTCAGGGATGATGACATTAAATTGGAGGATAACGCTCACGGTGGAGAAGGGGACAATGTCGACGGCGGTCACATCTATTCTCTCACTGACATCACACACACGTAAACAACTTCCCTTTAACATCTCACACATTAGTGTAATTAAAACAGAAGTCTGTGTAACATGATGTCTGTGTGTGTGTGTGTGTGTGTGTGTGTGTGTGTGTGTCACAGGGATGAGGATCTGGAGGAACACACTGCTTTAACCAGAGACTATAAACGTGAGCTCAGAAGATTAATTTCTCTTTCGTTGATTTTAAACCCAGACGTCTGGACTTGAATATTTGTGTGTGTGTGTGTGTGTGTGTGTGTTTCAGGGAAACATGCTTCTGTCCACAAACACCCGTACGTCGTACACCGATGGCGGCAGTTCTGGTTCGCGCCCGTCACTTCGTTTCTAGGCAACGTGCTAATGTACTTCCTCTTCCTCATCCTATTCGCTTACATCCTATTGGTCGAATTCAAACCTCCGCCTCCGGTTGGCCCCGCCCCCATTGAGTATGTGTTGTACTTTTGGGTGTTTACTCTGGTCTGTGAGGAGATTCGACAGGTACATACACATCTCTCAGACACACACACACACACACACACACACACACACACACACACACACACTGAGTTTTGTGTCTTTTGTCTCTGACAGTCTTTCGTCAGCGGCTCGGGGAGTTTTTCTCAGAGTATGGGGTTATACATCCAGGACATGTGGAACAAGTGCGACCTCACAGCCATCGTCCTCTTCATCCTCGGCCTCATCTGCAGGTGTGTGTGTGTGTGTGTGTGTGTGTGTGTGTAAGAAGGCGGGACTTCTGCAGTGTCCATGTTTTTAGTACCTTATTGTATTAGACAGGAGTTTTCATACTCAGCACTCTCTCTCTCTCTCTCTCTCTCTCTCTCTCTCTCTCTCTCTGTGTGTGTGTGTGTGTGTGTGTGTGTGTGTGTGTTACAGGATGTTCGACTGGTCGTATGAGTTCGGTCGCTCGGTGCTGTGTGTGGACTACATGGTCTTCACTCTTCGACTCATTCACATCTTCGCCGTTAACAAACACCTCGGACCCAAAATCATCATCGTCGGCAAAATGGTGAGAAAAACATCGACAGGTTTTCTTTACTCCGAATGTGTTTGCTTTCCATTAGCACAGTTTGCTCTCACTCCACCTTTTAAGCCACACCCACTTTGGCCACACCTCCCAAAAATTTGAAGCTGGAATTGTAGTCAAAGGTGCAGTTGTACAAAATTATGTAGAAATGATAAATAATAGTAGTTTAAGCCACTGTTTCGGTATTGTGTATTACATTGTGTATTACATTGTGTATTACATAGCTAAAAAACAGTTTGAAAACCAGCCTTCTGGTCCAGAATGTTTGTTTATTTTTGGATTTGCTTCTTGTCAGTCGCTTTATAGCCACGCCCCCAAAGCCCATTCACGTCCTCATAAATCGTTAGTAGAACTTTCTTCATTATGAGGCGAAGCTGCATGTTGGAGTTGTAGCTTGGCTTTAAGCAGCTGAATGTCTGAGTGCGCTTGAAAGTGACGTCATGACGGTCCTTGCTACTTCTACTTGAACCACCATCAGTTTTGAGGGCGGAGCTTTGTGTACATGGCTGGAAATGGGGGCAGGGTCAATAAGTAAAAAAAATAATTCAAGTCTTATTCGTCTCCACTCATTTAACCGTTCGAGACCTTTTTTTTTCACAAATCTTTAAAGCTGGAAGTGACGTGGATGTTAATAAAGCTCCACTTTTTTATGTTATATGGCACGTGATGATGTCATATGAAGACTGGGTGTGTGTTTGTTTGTGATTTTGGAACATTTGCGTTCAGACATGTCTCAGCTGATCAGGTTTTTAGTTTAAAGAGGAAAATTGTCGCACATGGTTAACTTTTCTCTTAGCAGCGTGTTTTATTTGTGTATCAGGTGAAGGATGTTTTCTTCTTCCTGTTCTTCCTGGGAGTCTGGCTATTGGCTTACGGCGTGGCCAATCAGGCGCTGATATACGCCTATGACCCTCGACCCTACTGGGTGATTCGCAGAGTTTTCTACAGACCGTACCTGCACATCTTCGGGCAGATACCACTGGATGAAATAGATGGTGTGTGTGTGTGTGTGTGTGTGTGTTATTACATCCTTATGGTGTTGTTTAACATGTAATGCTAATTCAGGTGTGTTATTTCTCTTTTCTTTTGCAGCTCATAAGCGTATACAGAAGGTTTGCACCAACAACGTGACTCTGATCCAGCAGGGAGCCGAGCCGTGTCCGCAGTCAGAAGCCAACTGGCTCGTCCTCATCCTGCTGTCCATCTACCTGCTGGTCACCAACGTCCTGCTGCTCAACCTGCTCATCGCCATGTTCAGGTGTTGCTCCGCCTCCAAGCTGTAGCTTTATTTTGTACAGAAAAACACTGGATAGATTCTGGCCTCAGGGCGGCTCGTGGACAGTACCTCAGTTAAAAAAAAAAACACTGATGTAGAAGATGTGAGAATTTTTATTTATTAAAGAAAGATCCTTTTTTTATCCTTTTATAGTTACATTTAATGTTAGTTCCTGTTGTCACTTATGTTATAGCAGCTATAAACAGTCGTTCCCTCACCAGCCTCTCTCTCTTTTCTCTCTCTTGAAGTTAATAAGTTAAAAAAAATCACAAAGAAGTGTAAACTCCTCTGTCCTGAAGATGTGGGAAAACTTAAAGTTACAGCTTTACCTCTGACTGTTACAAAGTGCTGACACTGGAGACTCCTTCCATAAGTGTTACATAAATAAACATCTCCTCACTTTAAGAAAACTTCACAACGCCAATGATTTTTTTAAAATCTGTTTATTATCAGTGGAGCGTTCGCTGTACACGACCCTGTGAATGAGCTGTTACTATGGAAACGATAACGTATCAGAACGAGCGCATTAATATAAACCTGCGCTACTGTCAGAGCTGCTGCTCTAGAGAATTAATTGTGTGTGTGTGTGTGTGTGTGTGTGTGTGTGTGTGTGTGTACAGCTACACGTTCAGTAAGGTACAGGAGCACAGTGACGTTCACTGGAAGTTCCAGCGCTATAACCTGATAGTGGAGTATCACTCTCGCCCGTGCCTGGCTCCGCCCTTCATCATCCTCTCTCACCTGCGGCTCTTCATCAAGAGAACCATCCGCAAAGTTCCATCTGTCAAAATCAAACACTTCAGTACGTGTACACAATACACATACTATACACACACAATACACACACACAATACACACACACAATACACACGCAGTACACACAATACACACACACAATACACATACTATACACACACACACAGTACACACACAATACACACACAATACACACACAATACACACACACAGCACACACACAGTACACACACAATACACACACAATACACACACACAATACACATACTATACACACACACACAGTACACACACAATACACATACTATACACACACAATACACACGCAGTACACACAATACACA
>CM040466.1:408873-422489 GCA_022758105.1 Pangasianodon gigas
TTTTTTTTTTGTTTCCTCAAGAAACTGATGATGTATAAATGTTTAATAAACAAAATTCAGTCCTGAAGTAAAAGGGCAGCTAAAGATTTCACATTTAAGCCGTAAAACTGATTAGCGAATTGTGTGTAGAACATTTAGTGTGAATAGATTAGGGCTGGGTGATATTGCAAAAAAATAAATAAATAAACAAAACTTTATGAACGATTATGATTTTGATATTTTTTTTCCTTACATAATGCAGTTGAAAAATTACGCAATGTATTTATAAAGTTTTTTATTTATTAGAATGGACTTTGGAATAATAGTAACAGCAGCATCTATAGCAAATAGTGCAGACAATGATTCTTTTAAAGAAAGGATATTTTAAAAAAATAACATTGTGTGCACTATTTGCTATAGATGGCGCTGTTACTATTTTTGCACAACATAGTTTTTGCTTCTTTCTCGACAGAGTAAACAGGGACCGTATCGTTCGTGACAAACGCCACAGCAGTTGAGAAGAGAAATTAACGAGGGTTATTCTTCTCAAACCCGAGTTCCTTCCCCGTTTACAGAGTTGCTCACAGCGTCACAGGTAAACACAGTAAATAAATCTTCTTACCTGTAAACGAGTTACACTGTATACGCAAGTATTAGCTTTAGATGAATCAACATACAGATATCTTCGTTTATTAAATCTAAAACATTGACTACACAGTTCGCTGTTTGAGAAAGAAAATATACATCACTCATCCGCGTTAGCTGCCTAGCTTGTTGCTGACAAAATACGAACACGAGCGTCCATTTTCCCACTTCGTCTGTCGAATGCGCCGAGGTTGAAAATGACGTAATTCTGATCAATTAGGATGTAACGCAACATTATATTTTACAGAAACTTCCATAAAACTACCAATTCCACACCTCTGAAGTGATATTCAAACGTTTCTTCGCTACGAGCTCAGTCCTCGCTAAGTATTGCCTGTTTATCTTAGCGTTTTGTTTTTTTAAATCTAAGCGCACAGTGTTTGGGAGAAGCGCAGGCTGAAGGAGACGTTTATCAGGTTACGAAGGTTGTGTTTTTCCTTCATATTGGTTTAAACTTTTAAACAGCATTTATGGATGATTTAATTGAAAAAATTTAAATATGCATAAGTGTATAAAAACGTATACAATCTCAATTAGAACATTTTGAAAATCACGTTAAAACATTAATTCGAATTAACCGAGTTAATCGTGAAAATCGTCCACCACTAAAATAGATGCAAAAAAAAAATAAATAAAATAATTAAAAAACCACGCATTTCAAACGTTTTGGTTTGCATTTTTACGAAAATCTCTTTTACAATCTGGAGTTTAGCAAACCGAAAAAAGTTTGGAAGGCTGTGCGTTTTTTTTCTACATTTACATTTGCGGTATCTTGATGATGTCATTCTACAAAAACAGACATGGAAACCGGCTGTTAAATTTTACTCTCAGCCACAAATCCAGATTTATGCAAATAGGAAACGCAGAATAACTACAGAATACGTTTGCATATGCAACATAACATTCACATTTATAACACACATTTTCAACACCAAATCATATCATCTTTTTACATTTTTATTTAAAACCTAAAGATGTCAGTAATTTTACTTAGTGACATCATAAACTATGCTCCTATGAAGCCCCTCCCCTCAAATTAGCCCCGCCCCCAAATTAGCCCCACCCCTCAAACAGTGAGAAAGCCTGTATTAAATAGAAAAGTGCACGAATGTGATCAATTTTACGCAAATAATTATTTGATTATTTAAACCTCAGGCTTTTTTTTTTTTTAATTCAGAGTGATGTTTAAAGGTGCAGTTTGCAAAGTTTAATAAAAGCGTTTACAGACCTGTAATTATAACGCCTTAAAACACCGTATATAACATTTTTACAGCCTGTAAATTAGCTCCGCCCCTTTGTCTTAAAGACAAACTAACAAAGCGTTTGCTGTATGAATAGAAAATGAAAACATTACACACGGCACCTTTAAAAGCCTGACTGCTTTCAGAAACGCACACAACTGCGTTTAATCATGAAAACTGCAGGAAGGAGTGAAACCAGTGATGATTTCGGGTTCTGTAAAGGTTCTATAACTGCCCTGTTACTTCTGAAACACAGTGTAGTGTGCACACAGTGTACAGAAATATTCAGAATTAAAACACAAGAATTAAAACACAAGAATTTAAAAAAAAACAGGATTTGGCTTTATTTGATTTGGAATTCACAGAGAAATGTTTCACCAGTAAACAATGACAAAAGCTTGTCAACTTCCAAACACCTTCTGTCCTTCTGTATACCTCCCTCTATCCTCTCTCCTCTCCCTCTCTCTCTCTCTCCCTCTCTCCTCTCCCTCTCTCCCTCTCTCCCTCTCTCCCTCTCTCCTCTCCCTCTCTCCCTCTCTCCTCTCCCTCTCTCCCTGTGGCTACGTCCACATTAATCCGGATAGATCTGAAACCTGCATGGCTTTCGCCTGCGTCATTTCAGTCAGGTGTTTATTTAAAAATACAATCTGAAGGTTGTACAAAGTGACATTAATCTTTAACAAAGCCATCAAACTGGACAGCAGCCACACCAACTGCAGCACAACATCGTCCACCATCTTGTTTGTTTTGAGTCGAATGGGTCACATCACTGCGTCACATGACTAAAGATACGTCATTGTTTTGGCATATGTCGGTTTCTCAGCACATTTATCCAGGTGGGAGAGCGTTTTCGAAAAGCTCCGTTTTCGCTGGACAAAACTGCTGCCTCAGTGTGAACGAAAGACCAAAACGTAGAGTAAAAGATGCGTTTTCAGATTTATCCGGATTAATGTGGACGTAGCCGGTGAGTGGTCTCTCTACAGGTGATGCGAGATGTCAGGCAGCGGTGGTTATTGTGTGTTCGGTGTGTAACAGCTCAGTTCAGCCGCTCGGCCGTTTATTCAGTGCGTAACTCTGGTGCGTTAATCAGCAAACACGAACTGATTCCCGAGTGTGGCTGATCCCTGATCCTGATCCCTGATCCTGACTGTGACCCTGATCCTGACTGTGACCCTGATCCTGACCCTGAGGTCCTCCTGAGCTTCTGAGTTTGGGTGGAGAGTGTAAACACAGTGTACAGGTGAGGAACCTCACAACAACCTCTGCTGTTAATGCTGTCACGCCCTCCCCAATCACACCTCTCAATATATATACATATTTTAAATCCTGCATTATTACAGCGCCCCCTGGTGTTTCGGAGGCCTTAAGTCATCGTTTATAGCTCTAACGGCCCAGAACAGTCATGTCCATCACAAGTACACGTCTCCAGCCTCAGATTTATCTTTAGAACATCTTCCTGAATAAAACGTTCGTCTGACAGACCTGCCAACCATCGACTTGTCCTTTCACAAATCTAATGTCTCACGTCCCTCGTGGAAATCGTGACATGTTTCTACATGGCCGAAATTTTCACGAAATCCGCTGCTCAAACTGTTTGAACGGTGCAGGAGAGCAAACAGCATCGTTTAATCACTTCTTTGACCATTTTCAGTGGCGTTCCTAATAAATCTATTTAACCGATGTAAGCGCTATAAGTGTGTGACGCTAGCTGAGTTTATTTCACATTAATGAACTCAGAACATTCTCGTTTACCATGACAGAAAAGCGAGAGCGCCGCGTCAGCTCATCTTTCAAGCGGGAAATCCGAGTTGAGACGAGAGCACAGGGCCGAAACATTACTATTATGAGATGTGAGGAAGGGGGCGGGGCTTCCAGGGGGTCCATTAATATCAGGGAAATCAAAACACTTACACAACTGTCAATCATTCCAGATTCATGCATCAGTTGGCTCATCTACTGTTTTAATTGCGGGATAGAAAACTGTTCTTTTGGTGTTCTCTTACAATAAAATGCAGGAAGGCTGGCAGGTCTGTGTCGATGTTCCTTTTTTAACCACGTGATCGTGTGATGTCATCACTCAGCGTCCAGACAGGAACGCTCTGCATTTTATGTTTATGAATATATATTTATATATACATATGAAGCACTCTGAGTAGTTCGTAGTTCGAATGTGGTGCTCTGTGTGTCGTCATCAGTCACTGAACGTAAATGTTTTAAAATCTTTTAGCAAATAAACATTTTTAATTAACTTTTACAGACTGAAACACAGCACTAAAACAGCACAGGAGTGGGAGGAGTCAGTGGCTGATGATGTCACATGAGTCAGGAAAATGTCCCTTTTTTGTTGTTAAAAGCATAGTGGTGTTATTTTTAATCGTTTCTATTTAAATGGTGTCACAAACTCTTTCTGTGGCGTCTCACCTGCACAGAAACTTCAGCCACACTCGGGGTGTAAATAAAATGTGCTGTTCTGATCCCACTGCACGTGTGTGTGTGTGTGTGTGTGTGTGTGTGTGTGTAAACCTGGTTTTTAGTGAGTAAAATATGTGACTAAATAAATACTATCTGTTTCAGGTAAACTGAAATTCCCTCTCAGCATCCTTGACCCAATCACTGACCCTTCTCTTCTGACCCCTGACCTTTAGCTCCACCCCTAACAATCTAACCCTCCCACTTGTTAATGTAAAACGTAAAATGTAAAACGTTCATTTCTTTTCATTGTGGAATGAAATTCCAATATCCCCCCTCTGTATGTTTAAATCTTTGACCCCTGACGCTGTTGAGATCAGATCGGATGAGATCAGATCAGAGCTCGTCGTGTTTCCTCGTCAGATCTTCTCCGTAATTAGTGGCTTGGCTCCCGACAAACATGTTCCAATTATCCAGAATCTCTGCCTTGGAAATTTTCTCGTCCTGATTGAGCGTTGATTGATTGAAGGTCCATTGTTTAAATGATGAGGATAATTAAATTAAAAGGTAAAGGATGGAGAGATGAGGAGAGAGAAAGAGAATTAATTACAGTGTTAGGTGTCGATTAAAGACTTAATTAAAGCGGTTAATTAATTATGTTAATTAGTTCAGTATATATGATGTATGTTGAAGGGCGTAATGGCGTGGACTCACGTTGTTCTTGTCTGTCTCGTGGATGAGATGTCTGGCTTCGTTGTCGGTGTGATCCACGTCTCCCGGCAGGATCCAGTGAGCGACTTCATCAGCGTCAAGGAACCCGTCCTAAAGAGATTCAACTTTATTACATCTGTAAATCTTTTTTTATTTTATGAATTTTACCATGTTAACGTTTATAAAACAGGTATTTACGACTGAATCCGTTTCAGGAAAATGACTTTAAATGTACAGAAACTCAGAACATTTAAATGTACAGAAACTCAGAACTTTATTAGCAACGATTCGATACGTGACCATCTTTCTTCAGAACCTGCGTCGACTCGGCGTTAACTCGTCAGCGATGACGTAGAGAAGGACTGTTTTATAACGATCAGAGTTATACATCACCTTGTGAACCTGTTAAATGATTTACGCATCAGTTTAAAAAAATCTTTTTTTTTTCTCCTTTTTGGATAATAATCATTTCATGATTGTCGATCGATCCATCCATTTCATCTTCACCTTTTAAATCGATGCATGGATCCAGATCATCAGATCGTCACACCTCTGTCTTAACTCAGTGGTTTAAAATATAAAGACCAATCACATTCCAGTATGCAGAAGACGGCCCTATGATAGGGAGGGGGCGGAGCTACTGCAAAATCTAAATATCTAAATATTAAGCATGTGACTGGCAAGTGTTTTTTTCCTCATGAAATATAGAAAACAATTTTATTAAAAAAACCTAAAAAAGATGGACGTTATTAACAGCAGGCTTGAATCTGAAGTTTCGAGTAAGTAGAAAATATCACTATTTCATTTTTAATTATAATAGTGTACTACAATAGTGTTTTTATAGTTTATATAAGTTTTTATTCATTCCATTCTGGTCAGGCGGAAAGTCTGACTTTCTCTGATACAATCTGCATCTCGGTACATGATTAATGAGTCAGAGGAGAAAAGATTCATTTAAAGCAGCGAAGGATTTCTTACGACAAATTAGAGGCCACGCCTCCTCCACTGAGACTGACAGGTACAGAGGCCACACCTCCTTCATTTAGACTTACAGGTACAGAGGCCACGCCTCCTTCATTTAGACTGACAGGTACAGAGGCCACGCCTCCTTCATTTAGACTTACAGGTACAGAGGCCACGCCTCCTTCACTTACACAGATAAAGGCCACACCTTCATTTAGACTGACAGGTACAGAGGCCACACCTTCACGTAGACAGGTAAAGGCCACGCCTCCTTCACTGTAATCTCTTTTTTTAATCTGTTTGCTGTTGTTATTGGGTGTCGTGAGCAATGCGCGGTTCTGGATCCAGTCTTTTACGCTGTGAGTTTTCTCCTGATGCAGGTGATGATACACACCTTGTTGCTGTCTCTGTACTCGGAGAAGTGTTTCCTCTCCGTGGTCACCCACTCGGGTTCACTCTCGCCCTCCTCAGGGGTGAACATGTCGCCTGCAGAACACGCAGCACCAAGTTACGCACTCACTCGGGTCTTTACGTGACGCCTCACGTTTATTTTCTCACACGCTACTCTAGAACTCACCGATGTACTCCTCTAAATTCACCTTGCCGTCTCCGTTCTTGTCGATGTCCTCCATCGTCTCCTGTTGGGACAGAACGAATAAACGGTCATTAGAGGATGACGGTGAGGACGCTACCCGTCAGCTTAACTAACATCAGTGATCAAGAGGTTGTGGTTGCTACGGTAACGTGTTTCTGCATGACCCATCACCTGCACTACAAGGCTCTTCATGTACTCGAACTCCTCTGGGTGGAGGAATGCGGTGAACTCCTCCCTCGACGCGATGCCGTCTCCGTCTTTATCCGCCATCTTGAACCTCCGCTGGTCTCGAGCGTGCATGGCTTTGTACGACTCTCTGTCTTCCAAATCCTCAGAATCATCATCTAGGACAAAAAAACCCCCAAAAAAGATCAACAGCAGTGCATCACGACTCAAAAGCATGTAACTCAAAATGATCAGTTGTTTAGAACGTAAGGTTTTTGAAAGACATTTTTTTATTCAGGGAAATTCAAGGCCACCATTTTTCCTTCAGACGCAGAATTCGGCGTTTGCGTGATCCTCACCCAGGTACGTGCCGTAGGTGGTGTTCTTGTACTCGATCCAGGAGATCTTGCCGTCCTTGTTCTGGTCGTACTCCTTCCAGTGCTTGTCCACGTTCTCCTCGATGTATCTCCTCTGCCTGTGTTTGATCCAGTAGTGCAGCTCGGCGTGGCTAACGAAGCCGTCCTTATCCGTGTCGATGCGGTCTACGATTTTCCTGAAAGATGGAAATTAAACGCACGGGGAGTTACAGCGGAAACAGGAAGAACGTTCTAGAACGAAAGGCATTGTGAGGACGGATCTGTACCCGAGTCTGGCTTTGCTCTCCTCAGGGGTCAGCTGGTCGAAGGTCTTGGCTTCCTCTTTGCCCAGGAAGGCCTCGTGGTCGTACTGGTAGCCGTGAGCATCGTCGTGGGCGTGGTCACTCAGGTCACGCTGGTGATGCACGCGTTTCTCCTGAGGAGGGACGGCGAGGCCGAGCGCCAAACACACCGAGAGGATAAACAACTGCATTTCCTGTACACACACACACACACACACACACACACACACACACTGACCTGATGTAATGCTGCTTACACTGTTGTGTGCAAAAGTTTGTACACCCTTCAATTCTGCACAGATAACACTCCTCTGTTTTTATCAACATAAACAAAAATCCCCAATAATGAGATGATAATAACCCAATACATTAGCCAGAATCGAAAGAAAGATAGTTTTATAGATAAATGTAAAATAATAAAAAAAAGAAATCACTGATCATAGAGAGAAAAATATGGAGATTTAAGAGCGAAGATATGAAAGCAGTTAGAAAGGCGGTTATTAAGCTAAAAGGTGAACATATAAGTTAAGAGAATATTTTATTTTATTTATTTCACAAACTGATATAAATTCTTTAACTTTTTACAGACGCTGTCTATTTTACTTACTTGTGCAATCTAACACATTAATTGTCTTATTTCTATAAATCATTCTATAAACATTTCCGATGTCCTGTGTAAGGTTGTCGTAAGGGTGTGCAAACTTTTGCACTCAATTGTAGACAGAAATAGACAAAAAAACTTTAATTATAGAATGTGATCTTGATTCTCTCCCCAGTGAAACCTTATTAAATGAGTTTTACAGACTAAATAAATGTTGTAGTCATACAGAAGTGTCAGTTTTGTTCAAGCAGATTGAAAGCCACAGGAGAAAAAAAAAAGATTTAATAAATTTAATTGAATTTAATTCTGGCACTGAGAAGTGGAGAATAAATCACGACATCTCACTCCAAGTCTTTAACACACAGTTATTCAGTGTTTAAGTGTAAAGCATGCAAATCTGTTCTTTTTCTTTTTTTTTTTTTTTTACCGAGCAGTTATTGTTTTAATCATGCACAATATTAAAATTAAATTAAATCATAAAGATGCTGTAAATGCATAAAACGCCCCTGAAACTTTTCACACAAACTCAAACTAAGCTGCAAAAACACGAGAAAAAAACCACAATTAATGTTTATCAGTATGCAGATTAGTAACTCTAGTAAATATGATCAAAATCTAAATATTTTCCAAATAAAAAATCAAAGCAAACTCACCGAAAGTCGCGAGCTTTTATCTCTCTCTCTGCAACACGCCAGGTTTTATTATTTTTTTGACGCGTTGGCACTCTGCCCCTTTAAATCTCGCGCAGAAGGGGGCGGTCCTGATTTCATACGTCACTCCCAAACCCTCGTACTGACACACACAGCGACCAATCACAGATCAGCAGTGGGCGGTCCTGTTCGAATCGTGAACGCGACTGGCTATGAGACGCCACGTTGACACGCGAACGCGCATCTGAAACTGAAGCGGCGCGAGCGCACGGGACGTGCCCGCGTGCGTGTGTGTGTGGGTGTGTGCGCGCATCTGTACAACTCGCATCCTGAAGGACCCTTCCCCCCCACCCCCCCCCCCCCCCCCCCCCCCCCCCCCCCCCCTCCCCCGGGTTAACTCCAGTGTTCGCCTGACTAAAATTCATCAACTCGCTAGCTTTGCACTAGTTAGTACACATGAGTTGTTAAGTCTTGTAAATATTATTTAAGCTAAGAACTCATTATAAGTACGAAATTTTATATAATTTAAATATACGTTAAGTGATTTATGTCGAAGTGACTGACTGACTGACACTGCCTGTTAGCTTAGGCTAGTTATCTTAGCAACGATTAAAATAGATTTATTAGCATTACTTGTAGTTAACAGCGATTGCAAAAGTATTAACCACACACACTGTCAACTCTGAAATTTAATTAGATATTAAAGACTGCTGCCCTAATATTGTTATATTTGTTTTTGAATATATTTACGCTACACAGAATAAGGCACATAAATGTCTACCTAAATAGGGTCCTTTCTTCAAAGACTTCATACACAATAATTACCTGGAAGCTACACACCAAATTAGGGTTTTTTTTTATTTATTTATTTATTTATTTATTTATTTTTCAATTTTTACTCAGTCATAGATTCAAAATTAAACCAGTTTTTACATTTGTACTCACTAAAAATAATAAAACAATAATAATCATACACATTTTGCATCTATTTCAGCACTTAAGAGTTGACTAACCCACTTTCCATAGAATTTTCTAGAACAGTTTTCCTGAAGTACCACAGAAGTGCACATTGGGCTGTTTTTGCAGCTTTAGCACAGCTGACTCAAGTCATTAACACAATAAATGAGTTATTTATGATGTTAAACAGGTGTTTTAGTGGGAAAAACACTGCAGACTGCATGAGCAGCAATGAGAAACACTGCAAATGAGCCCAAGTCTGTTTCCTGTTCTCTTTATTTTCTGGACTTCTCTGTGTGATTGGGATTAATAATGCATTGTGTAGTTTTATTATGTACCAGCTTGATGAAATCATACAAGTTTTATTGTCTTTTCACCTTCACACTTTCACACTCAGTCCTCCAAAACATGCTCTATTTTATCATCTTATTATTCAGTTATTCATCCTAAAACACACTCTTCAGTAACTACGGTGAGATTAATATTAAAAGTGTGTAGTTATACAGTGATGAATTTAAGTCTGGATGGTTTATTCACTATATCAATGCCGCAGTACTTAATCACACACACTTCAAGAGTCTCTAAGAAAAGGAAAAAATGTATTTGTGTCCCTGATGTTTGTCTCTTTAGGGGAACAGAGGGCTTCTCTTTCATGGAGTGTTCCAAGCAGAACTCTAAGAACCCTTATCTACTCCTTGAGCTAATCCAGATTTATTCCTGTTACAATTAAATCTATATTTTTTTTCAGAGAAAATAAAAAGTCACAAATATTACTCAATCCATTTTGCCTTCTTTTTTTAATATTATTTTCTAATTTTACCAAGTAAAAAAAAAATAAAATAAACCCATTACAATGATGTTTAGCCAAAACAACTACATTATTAGGAAAAAAAAAAAAAGGGTCAAATTTAAAACCCATAAGAGTTTATTTAATATTTAGGATTTTACATAACTGTGACAGTTTGAATGAAATTTTTAAAAATTTGTGTGTATTTGCCTGTTTCATTTTGGTTATGAGGGGAAAAATGTGCAATATTAACAATACACTATTATACAATATTACATTATTGCAGTTGTGAACTCGAAATTGACTAATCAGCTGTCCAACTATAGCCCAATATAAAATCTCCCCATTATTAAAAAATTTAGAATGTAAAACAAAATGTAGATTAAATCCATTTAGGGGAATTAATGTGCCAATTAGATTCTGAAAATCACCACTGAAACCTTATTTACTTATTTGTTTATGTAACAAGAACTGAAAAATCTCACTGGAGGCAAGAATCCAGGATTCAACAGCGCTGTTAAAATACTGGATTGTGATTGGACAGGAAGTGTTGATTAATTCTCTAGAACAGCAGCTCTGACAGCAGTGCAGGTTTATTTATAATTAATGCGCTTGTTATAACGAATATGTTATTGTTTCTATAGTAACAGCTCATACACAGGGACGTGTACAGCGGACGCGCCACTAATAATAAACAGATTTGAAAATCACTGATGTGAATGTGAAGTTTTCTGTAAGGAGCAACGCGTTTATGTAACATTCATGGACGGAGTCTCCAGTGTCAGCGCTTTGTAACAGTCAGAGGTGAAGCGATAATGTGACGTAGCAAGCTGCGTCTTATTAACTTCAAGAGAAAGAATAAACAGAGAGAGACTGGTGAGGAAACGTCTGTTTATAGCTGCTATAACGTAAGTGAGAACACACCCAGCATACCAAAAACACACACAACAGCGTATTCATCTGAGATTGAATGGAAACATGGGGTTTTTTTGCAGCGTATTTAAGAGGCTGTGCTACACCGCCGGCAGCCAGCAGAGGGTGAGAGCAGTGAGAGCAGTCGTGGAGGAGAACTCAGTCACCCAGGCTGAGAATTCTCCAGGCTGATTAACCTGGATTGCCTGCACCTGGCAGACAGGATACTTAAGGCCTGCCTTTGACGCAGCGCTTTGTCACACCTTTGTAGAGGGATGACCTGTATGGTACGTCAGGGGTTTATCTGCAGTAAGAGTAAAATGGGAAAAAGAAAAGAAAATGGAAAATAAGACTGAAAAAGAATTAGACACTCACAAAGCACTTTATTAGGAACACCTGTACACCTGCTCATTCGTGCAGTTATCTAATCAGCCAATCATGTGACAGCAGTGCAATCATAAAATCATGGGCTGCGTCCGAATGTCCCCACTACTCTACTACACAGCAGGCAAAAAGCAGTCCGCCAAAGGAGTAGTCTGTCCGAATTCTCAGTATTCATAAAACAGTAGGTGAGAAATACCCGGATGATCTACTGCTTCCGCTGAGAATCTGCAGTATGGAAGCACCGGACACTGTGCTATCCCATAAGGCACCGGGGCTGGCACGGAAGAGCTGTCAGAATCAAAAATGGCGTAATGTGGCATGTCGTCTCTTTTTAAGTGTAAGTGCTGTAGGTATTAAACCTTATTCGTTGTGGTTAAACCGTACTTGTGTAACAACACCTGAGTAAACTGTTAACTTGTTGAGGGTTTAAACAAGGAAAAAAAACAGTTGCTCAAATCTGGTGGACTTTTTAAGTTTTTGTGGTTATTATGATGTCATAGGTCACATGACAATGCCAACATGGCAGATCTAGTATGTCCGGATTGTATTTATACTGCACACATATACTGATCAGTACGTACTGAATCAACGGCCGAGCAGTAGGTACCAAATCGACTGTAGCAGATACAGAATCGAGTGCAGTAGGTCCCGAATCGAACGCAGTAGGTCCCGAATCAAACACGGTAGGTATCGAATCGAACGCAGTAGGTCCCGAATCGAACACAGTAGGTATCGAATCGAACGCAGTAGGTATCGAATCGAACGCAGTAGGTATCGAATCGAACGCAGTAGGTACCAAATTGAATGCAGTAGGTATTGTCGTGGCAAATACTAATGCAAATCAGAATAAGAAAAATGAGTTACAAAGACAAGGGGTTCTGGATGCCAAAAATCTATAGACTTTATTGAATCAAACAACAAAGCCGAGATGGTCTGCAGAGCATCTGATTTACATAATCGTGGCCCATGCTTTTATACAATTCTAAAACAATGATCTCATCGGATGGAGTTTTCTCTTCTTTCTCTTAATCACACCTGCCTCTCACCTCAGTTATTTCACTTTCGAATCGAACGCAGTACGTAATGTCACAGTACGCAATTTCGGACACAGCGATGCAGATACAGGCCACAACTTCAAGTAATGTTCATATGATGTGATCTCAGTGATTTTGAAAGTGAAAACTACCCCTGAAGAATTCTAAGTTGCAGGAGTCTATTCCCATTTTGACATTTTATTTGTCCAGTTTTAGTAAAAGTTTGAGTAGTAAAAGTTCAGTTCCTTTGTTCGAGTACGCCATCTTGGAGTTTTCTTTCGTTGGTTTTTCCAGACTCTGTACCTGCTATAAGGATCCATACAGAATCACACAGACTAACAGAAATATTGATTCTTTTTACAATTTAAATAAAAAGGCAAATTAATGAGATAAGAGGAAGAAATACCACATTTATATCACCAACAATTATAACCGGCTGGAGCTCTGAGAATAATCTGAGAGAAATAATAAGAAAAAACATTAAATTAAAACATTTTCATACATAAAAATCAGTTTTTACATTTTAAAAAAAAATTGATAATAATGAAATAATATTAAAATGCTAATGATGCTAAGCTGCTGTTGTTAAATCAGGTCAGTGTGAGAGACAAAATGGCGGACACGAACACATTCTGCTCTATTTACACAATATCACCACAACACTGAAATAATATTTACGCGCTGATTATTTCATTTTGCTCCCATTTTACTTAATTTATTTTCTCCCGTTTTATTAAAGTGATTTTATGATTTTAAAGCTAATATAAAGTTTGTTGTTAACAGCGTCCCTGCAGCAATAAACCGTCTCGCGCTTCAGCAGCACTGAGCTGCACAGGACACAGTGGAGCTGCTACGTGATTGGCTGATGCTGCAACAAAGCAGTAACGTGATTGGCTCCCGCGCCAAATGATTGACACTGGGCCCG
>CM040466.1:427867-443480 GCA_022758105.1 Pangasianodon gigas
GTCACTGCATGAGCACATGACAGACACGAGAAACATACAGAATATAAATAATAAAAACAGATGAAATGCAGAAACGGTCCGGAGCTGAAACCTACTGAACGCGATGAGAAATTTGCCGTATCCTCTGCGCTGGTACGGAGGAAGTGTGAGGATGCACGCTACGTTATTCCCATCCGGAGACTCCTTCTCCTGGATTTATTATCATTAAAGAACACACACAAGAGTGTAAGATGAAACTCACAAGAAACAGATCTCTCTCTCTCTCTCTCTCTCTACACTCTCTCCCTGTACACACACTCTCTCTCTCTCTCTGTCTCTCTCTGTCTCTGTCTCTGGAGTTTTAAATGTTATGATCTTTTTCTTCTCTTTTCTTTAAATAAACAGTGAAGTTATGAGTTATATAACTGTTATATGATAGCTGAGAGTGGGTGATAGTGAGAAACAGCATGGCCTCTGAGTCAGTGATGGGCAGAACGAAGCTTTTGAATCAGTGACACACTAGAAGGAAAAATGACTCGAAGCATTTGACCCTCAGCTCTACACTGACACACACGGGACAATAAACATCCTTTTTTTTTAACTTATGACATCCCCATCTTTTGAAAAACACACTCACAAGGTACAGAAGTGGCAGCTAGAGCTAAATATTTACACACCTACGTGCGTAAAAACACAATCACATGAATGTAGCATGCACTTTTAAAATATAAATGACATTATGTTAGTAGGGTTCTTATATTTTATTACATTTTAATAATGTGTTACCTGGAACGTAATAATGGAACATTGGTGTTGAAGCATTGAAGATGTATTGTTAGAATATGATAGATGTTGCATATCATACACTGCACCTTATTTGGACTATCAAGGCGGAAATGTTCCCATACTTGTGATCTAGGCCTTTTTCCCGTTTTCCATTGAATCTAAACTCTGTCCTGTTGCTAATCAAAAACTTCATCACTGCAAAAAACTCTCCTTTTTAGACTTTACAGCCTGGATGTTAACACCTTATTGATTCAGTTGTAGCTAAAAGACAATGTTAACGTTCCATTTTATTGATACTTATAGCAGAATATAGCAAGTGTATGATAAAAGGCTCCAGGACACTGATTTGAAGCACTACTGCTTTGAAAATGTGCTTTAAAACCGTGTATCGAGCAGCCTGGCCCTACCTCTGAGGTGGTGTGGTGTCAGGTGTGCTGGAGAGTGGAGCACAGGTGGAGGAGGTGCTGTTAACGGTGGGAGAACAGGTCAGGTGTGAGAACATTTACTCTGCCTCCCACATGAACAGAGCTATTGTGGTGTTTCTGAAAAAAAACAAGCTCTAGTCAACACACTGATTGAAAATGGACTATGGGTAAACAGAGTTATGGTGCAGGAACCCCTCCTGTACACATCTGCAACACGAGTCATCGTCTCTAACGTGCCTCCAGCCTCCGTTTGTTCAAAATGAAGTTATGATGAAGGAGCTGGCCCGCTTCAGGAAGTTCGCCAGCTCCATTAAAATGATAACGCTCAACTGTAAAAACACTGCAGTGAATCACGTCTTTTCAGAGACAAGATTTTATGTTTCTCAGCAGTTCTGATGAGACACTGAAGGTGAACTTTAAGTGCAAACATGGAGACAGCAGTTACACTCTTCTTCACCAGCACTGAAAGCATGCAATGTTTTGAGTGTGGGGACATCAGGCACAAAAGTCTGGCTGCACAGAGCCGTGCAGGAACGAACAAACGATGCACAGAGCCGTGACTCGCCAGAGCCAGAGGTGGAAAAAGGTCAGTGTCGAACTCAAGGCTACGTTCACACAGTAGACAAAAGTGGCCCAAATCCATCTTTTTCTTCAAATGTGACAGATTTGTTACTTGGATGGCAAGTGAACAGCAAAAAACACACTGAATCTGACATTTTCATTGCAACCGCTCCATGTTTGAAGAGATCTCAAAAGAAATGGCTGATCGTGGCTATAGGAGAACCCGGCTGCAGTGCCAAAGGAAAGTTCAAAGTTTAAAAGCAAAATATAAAGAAACCAAGGACGTGAACCAAAGAAGTGGCTGAATAACATGCCCTTTTTACAGCGAGCTTGATCGCATCACGTGACACATTGTCCCTTTGCGCTTGTGGGTCAGTTTAGGAGCGTGATCTGTTCAGACTAATGTCAGATATAGGCCACAGTGAAAAGATCAACAGCCTCTTCAAGAGAATCAGCACAAACAAGCTTGATTTGATGTCAAATGGTTCAAATGTTATGAGCAGTTTTACATTTGCAAACTATAGCACCACCTAGAGGTAAAATTAGAGAAAACATCTTGGAGACCCCTATGATGAGGTCCTTCAGTGACCTAAAATATTTGGTCAAAATATGTCTCAAGGTTGCTGAGATATGCCCTCACTTCCTGTCTGGCGACTTCGCCATCAGATTTGTCTGAGCGTTATATATGAATTGTCCTGTATATCAAAAATCACAGAAACAACTTTCTTTCCGTCTGGCCTCACGATGCTGCATGCCAAATTTGGTTATGATTGGAAAAACTTACAGGCAGAAGAAGCAAAAAAAAAAAAAAATTTTCTTAAAATTCAAAATGGCTGACTTCCTGTTTCAGAAATGACAAACTTGATAGATCAGCAACATTCCACACCTTCAAGGGAACCATTACAAACTAATTTTGAGCAGGCCAAAAGTTATGAGTAGTTTTATGAATTTGTGAATTCTAGTGCCACCTAGAGGTGAATTTAGACTAAACTTCTTGGAGCTTGCTCGGATGACGTCCTTCAGTGACTTACCAAGTTTGGTCAAAATCCATCACACAGTTGCTGAGATATGCGATCACTTCCTGTTTGGAAACTGTCAAATTCATTTGAGCGTTATGGAATAACTGTCCATTATATCAAAAATCTGACACGAAACTTTTTTTCAGGTTGGTCTCCCAATTTTTTCCTCTGAATTTCATGGTTATTTGACAAAAATTGTGGAAGAAGAAGCAAAAAAAATTGTTTTGTTTTAATTAAAAATGGCCAACTTCCTGTTTGAGAAATCACAAATTCCTAACATCACCAACATTCAGAATCTTCAAGAGAATCAATAGAAATAAGAATCTTGATTTGATGTTGAGCAGTTCAAAAGTTATGAGCAGTTTAACAAATTAGCAAATTATATCTTTCAGTTCTCTATAAAATTTGGTCAAAATACATCACAGAGTTGCTGAGATACGCCTTCGCTTCTTGTTTGGTGGCTTCATCATCCAATTCATTTGCGTGTTATGGACAAACTGGGACATATATCAAAAATCAAAGAAACAACTTTTTCCAGATTCAAATTTGGTGATGCTGGAACAAAGTCTGTAGGAGAAGAAGAGAAAAAATGTTTGTAAAAAAAAATTAAATGGCGGAAAATCCAATATGGCAGAAATGAACATCATGGTGTCTGTTAAACTCGGCTTGACCCAAAGACTCAGAGGAAAGTGGAATAACATCTCTATGACATTCCGTTGCAGAGCTATTATCATAAACATATGTACTACTTTGCCCTATTGGTGGCGCTGGAGGGCTTGTGTAGCATACACCAAAATTGCTGTGAAGATTTGATTGGATAGTTAAGGAGTTCTTAACTTCCTAAGGTTATGTACACATTAATCTGGATAGATCTGAAAACTGCATTTTCATTTTAAAATGCTCTCCGTCTACACTGGCGTTTTCAAACTTATTCCAAAAATTACTCGTCCACACTGAAACATCCGAAAACACTCACATCTCTATACGGCGCATGCGTAAAAACGTAAGAAGCTTTGGCCTGCTTCATTTCCTTCAGGCGTTTATTTACTTTCTGTCTCTTTGAAATGATGCGGCGAAGTCGAGGAAAAGCAGCGAGTTTTTTAAACAGACAGACGAAGAGGTGGTGGAGTTGTTGCTGTGGGTAACCCAAGATTATAAAGTTGTTTGTTTTGAGATGAATGGGTCACATGACTGCATCACATGACTAAAAATACATCATTGTTTTTGAATATCTCGGTTTCTCCGTCCACACTACAATGTGAAAATGGCGTTTTGAAATTTATCCACTTGGGAGTATGTTTTCGAAAAGCTCCGTATTCACTGGACAAAACTGCTGTGGAAAAAAAGGCCAAAGTGTAGAGAAAAAGATGCGTATTCACATTTTTCCAGATTAATGTTGACGTAGCCTTCATGGGTTCTGGTTGGAATCCACCATGAGATAAACCACGAACCCTTTAAGGAGCTAAATGGAAATAGCAGGCGGATAAACCACACTCCTCATATTTATTATAAAACACCAATTAAGCAGCCTTTATCCCTTAAAGGGTCTGTGGGGAACCCTACAACAGGAAGTTCCACTTTCAGAGAAGAAGTAGACCTCCCTTTAGGAAACTAGAACCTTTTAACCACTCAAAGACACCTGAGGAACCTTTATTTGTGTAAGAGTGTAGTTTATGTAAAAGACAAAACTTTAAAAGCTAGCACCTGCTTTTCCCCTTTTTAACTCCATCATCTCATTCTTTCCCTCTACATCCTCCTCTCCCTCTCTCTCTCTCTCTCTCTCTCTCTCTCTCTCTCTCTCTCTCTTTCTCTCTTGTTCTTCCCCTCAGGCTGTGTGTCTGCTTGTTTGGAGAGATTGAAAGTGACAGGGCTGGAGAGAGGAGAGCAGAGAGAGAGAGAGATGGAGGGAGGACGAGCCACTGTTTAGCCTGGGGCACAAAACAGCACAGAGAGAGAGAGAGAGATGAACAGACAGACAGAAAGACAGACAGAGAGAGAGAGATGAACAGACAGACAGAAAGACAGACAGAGAGACAGAGAGAGAGAGACAGAGTGAGGAACAGAGACAGAGAGAGAGAGAGAGAGAGACCGAGACAGACAGAGACAGAGAGAGAGAGAGAGAGAGAGAGAGAGAGACCGAGACAGACAGAGAGACAGAGACAGAGAGAGAGAGAGAGAGACCGAGACAGACAGAGACAGAAAGAGATGAACAGACATAGAGAGACAGACAGAAAGACAGACAGACAGAGAAAGAGAGAGAGATGAACAGAGAGAGAGAGAGAGAGAGAGAGAGAGAGTTGTGGATTTTAGCAGTCCTTTATGAGGATACAGAGAGGGAGACAGACATATATATTTATATACACACACACAGTGGGGTGCAGTGCGAGACCACACTGAAAATGTGTGATTTTTTCATTTAAAATTGGAAATAAACAGTTTTTAGAATTTTGAAATATTTAAAACGAAGAAAGTAAATGATCAATATCTTGAAGATTTAATATTCAGGATTCTGCACTATTTCTAGCTCCTGATTTAAATGTAAGTAAATGTGTGATATTGAGCAGGTTAACTGCTTTGTGTAAAAGGTCAGATTTTCCTCATGTCTAATCTCTGCTACTGAAGCGTGTGATCAGACGACACTCCGATGGATTTGATCTAAAATGGATCATCAGGTTTTTACACAAACGTGTGGAGTGCGTGCCAGCTCGAGTGCACACTGTCATTAAAGCAAAAATCGAATACTAAGAAACTCCGAAATTCATGTAAAGATTCTACTTTTCACTCAAGTTGTTGTCAATGATATAATTTGTAATGAAAATTGTTGTAATAAATTAGAAAAGGCTGCAAAATAGAAGCATTTTCACTAGTGCTCTCAACTTCTCGACTTTAGGACCCCACCACATGTATATAAAGAGAGACAGAGACATAGAGAAAGGGAGGGAGAGAGAGAGAGAGAGAGAGAGAGAGAGAGAGAAAGAAAGAGAAGCTATTTGTGGTCCAAGAAATAATTCATGTTCAGTGTTTTAAAAAGTCGTAAAAGCTGTTTGTCTGTGTTTTGAATGACCTTTGACCTTTGTGTTGGTTAGTGTGTGTGTGTATGTGTGTGTGTGCCTAAAATACAGTAATACCCTGGCGTACACACACTCCTCCATGTATGTGCACTTGTTTATACGTTAAAATTTGATGGTAAGTTGTCCAGGCATGGTTTCCATGGCGACCTGTCCTCCCCTCAAGCAGAGAAGGGGGGGGCGAGGGAGGGCAAGGGGGGGGTGACAGGGATGAACTAACAAGACACTGAAAAACGGCCTAAAGCAGTGCAAATTTATAGCCACACACACACACACACACACACACACACATTAACATAATTTCAGCATGCACACACACTCAAACATACACTTAACTCCAGAACTGTTGCTATAAAAATTTGCAAAAATGAACAAATGAAATACGTAGCATATGTAAAACACTGTTTGCAAAATTATTGGCACCTCCATAATTAATAAAACATTTATTAAGAAAATGGCAGCACTGAGTGTCTTCCTGTAATGTTTAACAGGATTAGAGACACGTGTAGAAGATCTTCATCCACTTCATCTTCATCCATGTAGAAGGTTTAAAGTTCCGTTATAGTCTGAGGTTTGTGCACGTAGACGTCCTCTTCACTTCACACCCCGGGTTTCATTACGCCACACATCCGGAGAACGAGACGTTCAGTTTTGTGTCACTCGTCTATTTTCTGTGTTTATTTTTGTAGGATGTGTGATTTGCCTCATCATCTTGTTCAAAGTTCTACAGCTACAGCTAAGTCATAACCTCCTGGCAGAGGCAACTAGGGTTTGAACTAAAATATCACATGGATCATGGGTCCAAATTCTGGCAACATTTCAACTTTTAAAACTTTTGTACATTTGCTCCTGATTATTTAATGTCATATTTAACTGTGTCATGTGTGTGTTTTTATATCGATTACCTGATGTGTGCAACCTCTGTGTTAAAAGTTCTTTGATTTTTTTTTTTTACACAGCGATGGATGATGAAGAGATTTTCACATGTGCAACTGATTATTTGGTCAAAACCAACACGAGTTTCTCAAGACTGAGAGTAACTTATATCAGAGGTACAGAGGACAATAATTTGTTTGCCTGAATTGTAAATATTGTGGGGTGCCAATAATTTTGCACCCATCAATAGAGCAAGAAAAAGACAAAGTTAGTTCTTCTTTGAATTTTTTTTCCATTTTATTCTCTCAAGGGGTGCTAATAGTTTTGGAACTGACTGTACATTTTCATACACTTTTTCTCAACACAGTCCTGAGTTAGCTAGCATAACGTATAAACACCACACACACACACAAACACACACACACACAATATTTTTCAATTTAAATCCTAATCCTCATTTTCATGTCATTGTCTTTTTCTGTGAATCTTTTAAAGCAAGTGACCGAGAGAGAGAGAGAGAGAGAGAGAGAGATGGATGGGGGATGAAAGAGAGAGGTGGGGAGGAGAGATGGGTAGGGGTGAGAGAGAGAGAGAGAGAGAGATAGGGGTGGTTCCATCAACCGGAAATAAATAAAGTTGGCACCCACCTTCTCCTCCGCCTGTTTCAATCCCGCTTTCCTCAGCCGTGTCCTCGTTATGTCCGTCCTCTCTCCATACTCTTCTCTCTCTCTCTCTCTCTCTCTCTCTCTCTCTCTCTCTTTCTCTTTGTATCTTTCTCTCTGTGTGTCTCTCTCTCCCCCTGTATCTCTCTTTTTCGCTTTCTCTCTGTTGAGGTCAGAGGACACACTGCACCTTTAATAATGGACTTTAACAGAACCCCGTGGACGTTGTAAAGACCTGTGGCAGGTCTTTAACCACACACACTCCACATCACACACACACACATAGAAACACACACACACATAGAAACACACACACATATAGAAACACACACATATACACACACACTTCACATCTCGCACACAGTCGCTCAGAATGGACTGTATTAAAGGTGTTAAAGAGTGAAGTGATCTGGGCTTAGTGCACTTCATCAAACACACTCGTACTGACACACACTCACATCACAGTCTGTTTTTAAAGAGGAAGTGATATACATTTATTTAATTAGAAATTATTTTATTTTAAAATATATACAGAATCCAATAACAGCAGAATTTATTATTGTTTTTTTTCATCAGTGAGTCCGTTTTTAATGGAGATTGCAGCTACAGATTAGGTGTTTGGGTTTCGGGAAGTGCTTGGGATTAGACGTTTGGGTTTAGGGTTTACACATCAGGTGTCAGGTATCTGGGTTTGGAATTTAACAGGAGTGAACAAAGTTCTGAAAAATGATACTTAAATGAAAGTATAGATAATATGTCAAAATTTTATTCCATGAATAACGTATCGTGCCAAAAGGTGCTCAAGTGAAATTTAAAAAAAGTTACTTTTATTAAAAAGTACAAAGTAAATGTTTTTAACTTGTTTTTAACTAATGAAATAAAGTTACTGTCATGCTTTCATTTTATTACTCTCAAACTTTTGAGTAAATAAAACACGCGTCTGTAAAAAATCTCTCGGAGACCTTCAAACACAAACAGTCCACGTGGTTTTGGCACTAATTAAACTGCTGAAACTTCAGTTCTGTCCTTATGATCTTTCTCCTTGTGTGTGTGTGTGTCTCTCTCTCTCTCTCTCTCTCTCTCTCTCTCTCTTTCTCGCTCTCTCTTGTTCTGTGTCTGTGGATTTCAGGTTTGTACCCTGGTATTTTTCTGTATGATGAGCTCTTTGGTTTTCTGAGTTAATCCAATAAAATATGTAAATGAAACTTCACAATTGTGACAGAGAGCAGCAGAGGAGAGACACAAGAAGGGACATTCTGCTTCAGAGGTTTTGCACTCTCTCTCTCTCTGTGTGTGTGTGTGTGTGTGTGTTGGAGGCCGTATGATGACCAGCTGTGTAATTGTGAGGCGTTGCTGATGTCCAGCTGTGGCACACACTCGTCTCTTCAGCGGGCCGTGTGTGTAAATAGCTGTAGGTGATCTTTGGCCTCAGCTCCGTCTCTTTCAGCCATTTTATTTTTCTCTCTCATCAAATACGTCGCTCCCCCTTTTACTGGCATTAAGTGCAGATCTGACACTGACACTGACTCTGTGTGTCATCCCAATCTCCCTCCCTCGCTCCCTCCATCCCCCCCTCTCTCCCTCTCTCTCTCTCTCTCTTTCTCTTTCTCTCTCTCTCTGAGTGCCTGCAGATAAGTTTCTTAACCACGCCTTCTCTCGTTACTCTCTTTCATTCTGTCTAACTCTTTCTCCATCTCTCAGTACAACATCAACAAAGTAGAGTGATAGAGAGACAGAGGAATGAGTGCAGAGCGATAGAGACAGAGGAATGAGTGCAGAGTGATAGAGACAGAGGAATGAGTGCACAGCGATAGAGAGACAGAAGAATGAGTGCACAGCGATAGAGAGAGACAGAAGAATGAGTATACAGTGATAGAGAGAGACAGAAGAATGAGTGCACAGCGATAGAGAGACAGAGGGACAAGTGCACAGTGGCTTTCTCACGTCCAGCATTCGTTCATCCACCAGGTGAGTCTTCATCCTTTCATCTCAGCACAGTATTTATGTACAAATGTACGAAAGAACAGATGACCAGATGAAAATGTTCTGGGAATGAATTCAGTAAAAACTCAGATTTCAGTTACAGCACATTTAAGTTCAACTCTCTTTTATCTCATGTTAAAGTGAGAAGGTTTAACGTCACTCTGTTTAAAATAAAAATAAAATGCTGTTGTTCTCAAGTTCAGTGTTGGTGTTGGTGATCGTGTTGATGATGGTGTAGGTGATGTTGGTGTAGGTGATGTTGGTGTAGGTATTGGTGATGGCATTGGTGATGGTGATACTGGTGATGGCTTTGGTGATGTTCGTGATGATGTTGGTGAAGGTGATGCTGGTGTAGGTGTTGGTGATGGTGAAGGTGTTTGGTGATGTTGGTGATGATAGTGATGGTGTTGGTGTTGGTGATGTTGGTGTACATGTTGGTGATGATGTTAGTGATGGTATTGGTGATGGTGTTGATGGTGTTAGTGATGGTGATGTTGGCGAGGGTGTTGGTGATGGTGTTGGTGATGATGTTGGTGTTGGTGATGGTGTTGGAGTTGGTGATGTTGGTGGTGATGTTGGTGACATTGGAGATGGTGATGGCGTTGGTGATATTGGTGATGGTGACGGTGTTAGTGTTAGTGATGGTGTTGGTGATGTTGGTGGTGTTGTTGGTGATGGTGACGGTGTTAGTGTTGGTGATGGTGTTGGTGATGTTGGTGGTGGTGTTGGTCATGGTGACGGTGTTAGTGATGTTGTTGGTGATGGTGTTGTTAGTGATGGTGATGGTGTTGGTGATGGTGTTAGTGATGGTGATGGTGTTGGAGTTGGTAACGGTGTTGGTGATGTTGGTGTTGATGTTGGTGACATTGGAGATGGTGATGGTGTTGGTGTAAGTGTTGGCGATGGTGTTGGTGTTGGTGATGTCGATGACTGTCACAAGATTTAGAATAAAACAAAATAAATAAAAGTTTTTCACTGATACATCAGATAAAAGATAAAAAATAAAAATAAAAAAATCCACACACACCTTAATGTTAATATTTCCTCTCTTTCTTTGTGTCTCCTGTCCCTGTTACTTACCTGTTTCTGGCATTTTAAACAGAGACAGGAAGCGAGACAGGAGGTGAGACAGGAGGTGAGACAGGTGAAGTGTCGTGTACGACAAGCGAAACATGCTGAATCTCCAACACGCCTCTGACTGGACGAGTCCCGATACCTGGTACCATCCGAACAACACCATCACACAGCATGGGACAGGTACGGAGAGACAGAGAGAAAGAGAGAGAGAGACAAACAGAGAGAAAGAGAGATGCACTCACACAGACACAGAGAGAGAGATGGATGGAGAGGATACAGAGACAGACAGAGAGAGACACACACTGACAGACTCAGATAGCGTGAGAGACAGAGAGAGAGAGAGAGAGAGATGCGGAGAGACAGAGCGAGAGAGAGAGAGAGAGAGAGAGAGAGAGAAAGGCAAAGAGAGAGAGAGAGAGACAGAGAGAGATAGAGAGAAAGAGAGAGACATTTGAAGTCATATAAAGACAGAATTATACATTAAAAATTGTACTGATTTGTATTTAGATTTTTTTTTCATGGCTCTACTTGGAAATCTCTTTAACAGGGAAACACTTTGTTGTAGAGATTTACATACAAACTTTAAGGGTTCCGTCAGAGCGACAAACGAGGAAATGGTAAAGCTTTCACATTTTAAAGAGTGTATTCTGCTGTTTTGTGAAATTGTTCATGGTGGTTCTCATGCAGTAGTGTTTTTATCTGTCTGGGTTCCTTTGTTATTTTAATTTTTGTTAAATTCATGTTGGTTCCCTTTCAGACTGAATATAAAAAACTTTGGACATATTTTAAGGTTCTGTGTGAGCTAATGTTTGTTAAATTCTTTATCCTAATCACTGCCGTGTTCTTCAGTCAGGATAAATAGAACATTTATGAAACTTCTGTAGAACCTAGAAGACCCTGTTTCTGTCTGTCTGCATCAGAAGGCTGTGTGGAGGACGTGAACTGGAGGACGGTGGGACGAGGAGGACGAGGAGGAGACAGGGGGAAGCAGGGAGAGAGGGACGACATGGACGAGGCTCAGCTTCACCTCCAGCTGAAGAGGAAACTGCAGAGGAACCGCACGAGCTTCAGCCAGGAGCAGATCGATGCTCTGGAGAAAGGTTCTCACTTCTTCATTTAGAGCCCACAGAGAGAACATTCCTCACAGTCCTCTCCTCTCCTCTTCGTGTTAAATTTGTACTTCCTGTTTCTTTCTCTCAGAGTTTGAGAGGACTCATTACCCCGATGTCTTCGCCCGAGAGAGACTGGCCTCCAAAATCGACCTTCCTGAAGCTCGTATCCAGGTTAGAACCCGTCTCTGATCTCTTATGGACCTCACATGAGCCTTGTATAAACAGATGATAAAGTGGATCTGAAGCTCTTTTCTTTCCAGTTCTTTGGTTCTGTGAGTTAATAAATAATTCATCAGTGGAATCAGACTGGCTCCACCCACTGACCCATGCTGTAATGGATGATTGACAGGTGTGGTTCTCCAATCGGAGAGCTAAGTGGAGGAGGGAGGAGAAGCTGCGCAACCAGAAGAGGCTGGGGGGCGGGACTTCCTGTTCTCAAACTCATACACCGCTGAGCACATCCTTCAACCCGCCTGTCTATCATCCTCACCATGGCAACGGCTCCGGTCAGCAGCTCAGAGATTTATTTATACAGTACATACTATTTTACTGTAAAATAGCAATTCTGACTTATTATTATTATTATTATTATTATTATTATTATTATTATTAACGTTGTTGTTGTTGTTGTAATAATAATAATAAAGCTACAAAAACAACAACAACAACAATAATAATAATAATAATAATAATAATAATAAATTATTCAAAGATTATCTGTTAAATTCTATTTACTAAATATTATTTGATAAATTTTAATTGATCAAATGCTCTTTTTATAAATTTGCTCTTTTTAAAATTTATTTATTTATTTATAAGGATGATCTTTTTATTATTCAGTAATTTACCTTGTAAACCTAGTTCACCTTGTATTATTATTATTATTATTATTATTATTAGTAATATTAGTATAATAATTATTAGTAGTATTAAATGGCAAAAAGTGTGCTTTAAGGGTTCTTAACTTCTAAAAAAGGTTCTATTTGGAACCCCGTCTGTTCCTCCAGAACTGTGTCCATATAGACATATATAAACATATACACATTGAGCTACAAGCTAATTTTGTTATACAATTAAACTGTTTATAAAAATAAATATTAATAAATAAATATTTACAGAATATAAATTGTATAGTGTTTTATTGTTTTAACACTTCAGTTGTGTGAGAAATGAACACTTTGCTGTTTTATTCTCAGGTTCCACACACTCTCACAGTGACTCGTCTCTGTCTGCGTACAGCTCACTGTCTGTCTTCTCCACTCTGCAGGTATCATACTCTTACTTTATTAGGAATAAATATTTTTAAAAAAATCAGAAACTCTATTTATTTTATTATAAATAAACCAGAAACTCAGACTGAAACTGTGTACTTTGTTAAATACACAGACCGAACATGGGATTGCATTGTTGTGTTGTGGGCCTGAGACGTGACTTATTATCTACACCTTGTGGGCCATGAGGGAACTGATCCACTGTTTCCCTAGTCTCAAAGCAGAGTTGCAGATAGCAAACATCTTCATCATCTTCATCATCATCGTCATCATCATCATCAGTGATTTATCCTGTAGTGTTGAGGGAAAAAAGTCCTAAAATTAACCATTTCCATTAGCTTTCTTTTTATCAAATTTACACTTAACAACTTTTCCTAAAATTTTAGGAGAATTTCTTAAAAACTTACTTTACATGGTGTCCGTGATAAATTTGGTTTGCTTTGGGGTTTATATGTGTGTGTTTCAAACAGAAGCATAAACTTTGTATTGTAAAAAGATTGATTTCTTAGAAAAAGTAATTATTGTGTTTAATGTTTACTCATTTCCATGGAGGGTGCCAATAGTTTTGGAGCTGAGGGTACATTGTGGCATTAACATTGTGGCATTTTTTCGTAATGTTTACGAAAAAAAGGGAAGGAACAATGTAAATGGTGATTATTATAAAATATCATTATTATTTACATACAGCATCAGGATCTAAAGGGAATTGAAAATAAAATCTGAGAGTTAAAGTGTGTGCTGTTGAAGGAACTGCGTTACTGCAGCGAGTGAAGGAAGTGTTTTCAAAATTCTTTGACGTGTCTGATACACAGCTTCAGGGTTTGAGGAAATGCAAAGTGTATCAGCGGTGTGTGTGTGTGTGTGTGTGTGTGTGTGTTTCTCTCTGCGGTTCTAGACACGCCCTGTCATTACGTTTATGATCCCATGACACGGAGCAATGACTCACCGGGATTTCAGCCTCAGAAACACACCTGAAAGGTGGAGGCTGAAATTTTGCATCTAAAAACACATTAACGGCTCAGCAAGCGGCTTCACCTTCACAGCTGCTGTTGTGGCTTTTACACGTTTAATCCTATTAAACTGCTGTGAAAACAGAATTAGACATAAAGGCCTGGTTACAGTCCTGACACTGAAATCCTCTACATAATAAACATTAAGAGCTGCTTCTTTAATAAAGTAATATTAGCCATGTTGTTTTACAGTATCACAATTTTTAAAATGTTCTAAATTCACAGAGTTTGTACCTGCTGTATTCTCATTAAACACAGGAAGTAGAGGAGTGTGGGGCAGCTGTAACCGAGTTACCAATATGACTATTTAAGATATTAAACAAAACACATTCTTGGAAAATGGTTTCCTTCCTGGCATAACGATGAAGCTCAAAGATCTCGAGTGTATTCATGAAGTTAAAGTATTTGTATGTGATGCAGTACACACCCGCTTAAGAACACATTTTAGCAAAGAAATAACTTCTGGTGCAAACATTTTAACTTGTACAACTACATAAGAGTTCTTTACTGTATGATTAATTCATTTGTAACACACACACACACACACACACATATATATATACACTCCATATCTCCCTTAGACTTTAATATTAACATGAAAATGGAGTTTGTTTATTTTGAATATTTAACACACAAATGTAACTAGGGTGTGTTAGAAAAATTTTAACTTTTGAACGTTTTTTACTCATAATATTTATAGACAAAAAAAGTTACAACTGACCCCGCTCTCTGCTACTGTGAACGTGCTTAAACAGGCTATATATCTCCATGCAGTGTCTATACGAGCACAAAAATGTTTTAAATGTCATTTTAGTGAATAAATTAAACGTCCACAGTTTCTCTTCACACCATATATAGGGACATTTTATTTTTTGATGAATTGCTCCTTTAATAAATCACTATTTGTGGGAAAAATCATATAATCATATATTTTCACACCGATTAATGCGTTATTTTAATTTGGGTTTTAGATTTAGAAGTGATGTATAGCTACTAGCTTTTCTCATTGGAACTAATAAAAAAGAATGTTGGACAGGCCACGCCCACAAGAGACAAAATACAAGCGAACTGTGAAAGTAGTGTAAATCCTGTTGCTCGTTGATTCGATTTTCACATTCTCTCTCTTGTTTTTTCTCTCCTCTCAGTCAACCTCCTCTTACTCCACCATGTTGTCTCCGCCCCCTTCTGCTCCTCCTCATCTACCTCATAAATTTGACCCCGCCTCTTACTCCGCCCCCCACCTGCCTCCTCCTACAGCTGCCACCAACACAGGTGAGTTTGCTTTTCCTGCATTATTCCACATGTAAAAACATTTGTATACACACTGTCCAAGTGAATCTTCGAATCTTCCTCGTTGGTATGTGCAGGTTTTCTTACCAGCGTGTCGCTCTCAGGGCCGATCGGGGTTCAGGCTGGAGATCAGGACCCGAGTTTGGGTCAGTACTGGACCAGACTTCAGTGAGACTCAGAACAATGACCAAAACCAGACCATCAAAATGAAACACATCACCAGTGACCTCGTTTAGGGAAGAAGCTACAAGCTACAGAGCCATATTTCACCCGGAGGAAGTTCTTAGCACCACAGGAAAGAGGAAAGAGGATCACTGTGAGAATTTATCACTGGGAATTTCACCACCGATACTCGGTAGTTATTTAGTAAAGAACATTTTCTTTCAGTGAAACTGAAGCAGCTTTTTACAGCTGTTAACCCAGACCTGAATTAAAGCAAAGTTCATCAGACAATCAGCAGAAGAAAGCCACGGTGAAGATCTGTGTTCATTAAA
>CM040466.1:506340-519204 GCA_022758105.1 Pangasianodon gigas
CTGGAGACTTTGACTGTCGACTCGCTTCTTATTTCTGCAGCGAAACCCAGCAGCCTTCATTATGTTTTTATCTGAAAAGTGTCTCTTATGGAATCTGCTGCTTTCTTTACTGACATACAAACATTTTTCTGTAACATTTCATTTTATGCTGGAAAACTAATGTTTGGAATCTAAAATGTTTTTGTACTGAATCAATAATATAGAAGTCAGAAAATAAACAGCTGTAACAAAGTTTGTACTAAAAAAAAAAAAAATAGGGTGCCAAGACTTTTGCACAGTGCTGTACCTTCAGGACTTTCTGTCAGTAAACAGAAAATGTTTTGAGTTCATTAACATGAAAAATTTGAACAATGGCACTTCAGGTTTTTGACCGAATAAGAAGAAAATGACAAACATTTTAACCTAAAAAAAATGACGTGTCAAATCTAACACTTTAATGTTGATAATAATGTTAATAGTGATGATAATTAGAAAGTGATTAAATACACTTTTTTTTTTTACTCACCTGTGCCAGCCATGTGGACTTTACATAACCCATTTGTGAAAGGATTAGATTGAAAATGTACTGCTGTTTTTGTTTGCTTTGTTTTTGTTTTTACTGTTTATTGCAGAATCATCTGAAAATTCACCATCCAGCTGAGACTCCGTGATGGTCACAGTTAATATTATTAGCTGCGAATATTATTCTACACTTTTTTGTGATTTTGGGAAAAATCAATATCACACAAGACTCATAGAAACACTGGGATGGTTTCAACAAACAAACACAGAAAGTGTGTAAAGCACCGTGATGGTACATTCTGCCCTGACTCACTGTGTGTATAATCCACACCAAACACATGATAATGAACTACAGATGTTCATACTGTATGTTTGCATACTTTAAATGGATTTAATGCACATAATAAAGCACAGTGTTCTACACACAAGCAGCACAAAAGAAAGAAAGAAAGAAAGAAAGAAAGATACAGAAAGAAAGAAAGAGCCGACACGTACACGTCCAATGAGTGAATCTGAAGTTTAAGACTTTTTCTGTTCGTACTTTAGTCCTGCTAAAGTGTCACATGTGGTGACACTGAGCTGCTGCACTGACTGTTGTGCTCATTTTATGGACTGTAGGTTTATAAGCGTCGACATGTTTGCACGGCTCACACACACAGATATATACAGATTAGCCTAACCGCTAATGAGGTTGTGTGTGGCGTGTGAGTGCGAGCGGCTAATAACTTATTTTAAAACTGATATGTGGTGCACGCTAAGCTCTCCATTGATCAACACGTGACCCGTAAACACACCGAGGTCTGCCACGTACGAGCACTGAGTCACATTCTGTCTTTTTTAACTTTTTTGTTACGCAGTGGGTGTGTCCTTGAGTCTGTATATGGATAGGCTGATGATGTGCTGAAGTTTTCCGTAAGGAAATTGTACGTTTATTTAGTCAACGTTTATGGAAGGAGTCTCCAGTGTCAGCGCTTTGTAACAGTCAGTAGTAAAGCTGTAACAGTGAAGAGTTTACGCTTCTTTGCAGTTTCTCAGTAACGTGATGTAATATGATGATTTTTTTGTGTGTTATTAACTTCAAGAGAGAGAAAAAGAGAGAGAGGCTGGTGAGGAACGACTGTTTATAGCTGCTATAACGTAAGTGAGAACAGGAATTCATTTAGCAGAACATTAAAAGTAACTATAAATAGATAAAAAGTAATCTTGTGACATCTGCTGGCTACAAAATCTATAGAATTACATGCACTATATGAAAGCCAGTGATTGACACGCCCACGTTGCTGTCTATAGTCTTTAAGACACGCCCACAAAGACCACGCTATGTAATGAATCTATGTAATGAATAGACAATAAGGTGTTTGTGCAGAATGTGTGGTCTTTAGAAATAAATAAAAAGTAAATAAAGCAGCAGATATGACACTGGATCAAACGGCTGTATTTCGTAAATATATAAAACAAATAAACACATAAATTACATCAGCATGTGCTGCTACAGGAGCCATTATTAAAGCTCTGGCATCCTTCAGTTCTGATCCCACCTCAGTGACGTTTACAGCGGTTTATAATACATATATTTTTCATTTTCAAAAACTAAAGTAAATTTTAAAAAATATTAAAACAATTAAAAAAAACAATGCAAAATGAAAACTGCTTTACAGCTGTGTGTGGAGCAGAAGTTTGCCAGCACGGGTCTGTGCTAAATAAACAAGTCAATAGAAAATACTGAAGAAAACATTTCATACAGTTTTTAGACATTTTTTCAAGTTTTTTCTGAAAAAGTGGAATGAAAATGAACAGCATAAAATGAAAAAAAGAATTTGAAATAATGTATCTGGCATCATAGACTAATAGTTACATTATAATATAATTCTAAATGATTATATAATAATATAATAGTTATAATTATTATCTTTTCACACGGCGGTGGTGAGACAGAACGTTTCTCCTCCGTTAGGCTCCGCCTCTTTTGCGTCTGTCTTTCCCGCTCCTTCTTTAGCGTCTGCATCCCCGCTCTTTCCCGTCTCCTTTTCTTTCTCCTTCCCTTGCTCGTCGATGTACAGCAGAGGTTCTTTCTCCTCCCACTTCTTGGCCTCGGGCGACCCCGGCCGTCCCACGCCTCCGTTCTCCTCCACAGTCACAAACGTGCTGAGCTCCGTCACCTCCACCCCGTCCGCCTTCTTCGCCACTCCTGGCACATCGCCTTCCTCTGGACCCTCGCCATCCCTGCCTCCTAATTTCACAGGCCCCGCCCAGACGTCATCTTCTGCGCCTTTCTTCTTCTTGGACCTCTGTCCGTTCATGTATCCGAAGCTCTGCTTGCCGCTTTGCCTCCTGCGTTTGATGACGATGGCCATGACGCACAAAGTCGTTAATATGCAGAAAATGACCAACGCTATGATAGCAATGATTAGCCAGTTAGGTCCCTTTTCGGAATCTTGACTGACTTTAGTGCTCGCTTTGCTGTACGGTGTGGTGGTTTCCCTGTAAGGAGCACTGTCGGTGCTGGTGATGGTGGTGGTGGTGGTGGTGATGTTGGGGGCAGCGGTGGTGGTGGTGGTGATGATGATGGGGGCGGCGGCGTTGGGGGTGGTGATGATGGGGGGGGTGGTGATGGTGGTGGTGATGGTGATGGTGGTGGTAATGGCGGGGGTGGTGGTGGGCATGATATAATTAGAAGCAGATGTAGATATAATAACTGTTGGTTTTGTGCTTATGGTTGGTGGATCAGAAATGGCTGCAGATGGTGATGGGGTCTGAGGAGGCTCAGTGGTGATGCTGTTTGTCGTGGTCTCCTCCTGCTCAGGATCAGCTGAATGCTCTGGATTGGTCTGAAACTCTGGAGTGGGCATCATCGTGTGTTCTTCTGTTGTTTGCTCCACTTCTTCAGCCTTAGTTGTAAGATTTTCCTTGTCGGGGAAGTGCTTGTAAACAAGAGCCTCGTTCCTCGTGGTTTCCTCAGCCATAGTGAGATTGTTATCAGCTGGGTCCAATGCTGTCACCGATTCTGTGCCCAGTTCCATCGGCATGCTCGTGAGCGTTGCATTTGCCTCCTGTGCATTCAGGAGCTTGACGTCAGGTCCGAGAGCCAGCGAGAAGACCAAAGTGATGAAAAGAAGGTACATCCTGTTTCAGTGCAACACCTTGGTAAAGATCTTTTTATTTATTTATTTATTTGAATCACAATCAGATGTGATGGATTCAGCTAAGTGCCTTGAGCTTATCCAGAAAATCACATCTGTAGCTTTAGTTTCTTCAGTAGAGATTTAAACACGTTGACTTTTTATTAATAACCATCGCATGTCTTCATCTCAGTCTTGGTTGAGTTCCTTTCTCTGTGGCTGTTCTCTGAGGTTAAACTTGAATTAATCTAGGCCGGAAAGACACAACCCTTCTCTTCCTCTTTCTCCCTCCGTCTCTCTCTCTCTCTCGTTTTCTTGTTCAGTGCAGCTGGGGCGTGGTGCAGAAGGTAAGAGAGTTGAGAAAGAAAGAGAGGGAAAGTGAAGATTAGTCATTAAAATGTGTTCAGAGTGCTGGGGTGAAAATTTAGTCCTGCAAAACCAGTTAGAATGAAACGGAATTTTTTAAATGAATAACTTTATTGTGCATCACAACACATGAACTTCTGAAGTTACTAGTTTTCTTACAGTTTATTAGCTACAGACTCGATAAAATGTACAGAATTAATTAAAAGGAAAAATCAAAATAAAAGTCCACTGAAGACCTAGTAACAAGTGTAATTTGTGTATTCGGTGATCTCTCAGATCCTAATCTGATCCGAAACGAAGCCCAGGTTCCCTTCAGTAAATATTCAACAGGTTCTAAGAAGGTCAGGTCACAATGTTCCAGAAATAACGTTCATACAATGTTCTAAAAACATCTCGTGTAATCGTAGTGAGACACAAACCTATGGACATCATGGAAAATGTTATATCAGCGTTGTAAGAACGTTCATAACTGTTATTTTAAAACATTTTCAGAACATTAAACAGTAAAGTTAACAGCTTGCATGTGCTTTAAACCAAACGTTATATCCTTACAATTAGAGTGCTTTTTTTTTTCAGTTATATCTAGAAAGTCATTAGATGTTAGATTAGATTTAGATTTGATCACTTTAGAGTATTAAACCTGAGCTGATCGGTTAAAGTTTAATCAAAAATATGAGGGAAAAACCCCACGCTGTGTTTAAACACTTCCACAGACGGGAAACTACAGTGCACGCTTCACAGCTCGAGACTCGTTTACACACTCTGTTTTCATGACTGCTTCATAAATTCTTCGTCGTGTCCTCGTGAAGCTTCCGAGCTGCATTTTATGTAAGAAATGTGCAATAAAATTTTTAAAAAGATTATTATGATGATGATGAATAATATAAATGCATTTGTGGCTTGTACAGGATGGAAGACGTGTAAAAAAAGTAACAGCTCTCCACCTCGTGTTTGCAGTTAATAATTCTACGGCAGCTTCTCCCTCATTTTTTAGATGTTATGCATATAAACGAGTCGACCGTGTAGTGAAAAGTTTCTCACATCACCATGTTTAACTGCAGACAGGATGAAACAAGTCCTCAGAAAGCAACCCTGTTCTGAAGCACTGAAGCTTGTGGTGTTTGTTACAGAGGAAATGTTGAGCTTTAAGCATCACACGGGTCGCTGAGTTTCTTTTCAGTGTTCGCTCTTATTCTGAAGCACGTACGTTATGCATTTTTTCTCGATTACTGTCTTGCAGACGCGTGTACACGCTCTAATCCCATCATCGACTTTACTGCATCACTGGTTTGCTGTGTGAATAAACTCTTAACGTGTTACTCACCTTCATGAGCGAGTGTAGCTTCCACCGCCGTCACCAAGTCCAACACGCTTCTGTCACGAAAAAGTCTCACACGTCTATCGATGACCCATATCCTCCTCCTGCTCCTCCTCTCTTCCTTTAACACTTACTTCTTTTGTGTGTGTGTGTGTGTGTGTGTGTGTTTCTTCCTTGTAGCTCTGTCTCTCTGTGTTTTTATCTGCACCTGACACACAGTAGTGAACACACACCGTTCTGTTTTGTGTGCTGAAGTTTAGAGAAAAGGAAGAAGTTGGACGGGAAGCTGGGTGTTGAGTGTGTTGAAACACGTCAGGCCATGTATGTGTGTGTGTGTGTGTGTGTGTGTGTGTGTGTGTGTGTTACATTTATTTTTGGGTACATGTGCACATGTAAGCTGGGAGGTTGTATATGCAGGGTTGTGTAAAGTGTGAAAATGTGCTCACTTCTCGTTCTCAGAGCCTCGTCCTCATCCTGTATCCTCGCATGTTCTTCGTTTCTCCATCAGCGTGAAAAATGTTAAAGTACAAGTCTAACAAGCTGACGTGTGATTGGACATGACGCCTCCAGTGCTGATATGTGTGTCTGTGTGTTTCACACTGACCACAAATGACTCAGTGGTAACTTGGGTTTCAACCAGTGGAACATTTTCACCTTCTGTTCATCTTCCTGTAATCCAGCCTAGTGTTAGCTGTGTGTATATCACATACGAGACAGTGTGAAGGTGCTAAACAGTGTGTGTGTTGGTCTGGGAAAAACCTCTCTCATGTATAGAGTTTTTCTGCCAGTAAAATACAGCACTCTCACATCTCTACTTAAAAACTTTCTAACCTCACCTTGGTGTCTGTGTCTGATCACATTGTGTAACAAACACAGTGTTAAAAACAGTCAGTCTGCATAAAGGCATCGAAACCCTCACTAGTGAAGTGTGATTTTCTCATGCCTTAATCAGGACTTTGGAGAGTTACACCCCAGAATCACTTCAGCTTGTAATCAGACACAGAATGTTGAAATGTCAGCAATGTTCCTGCTCCATCACATCATCAGCAAAACAGGAGCTGCGCTCACACACTCTGTACAAACGACAGAGTTTTACACAACAGAAAAGCGTTCGAACTTGAGAACAAAATTGGCTGTACTCCCAGGGTGGGAGGGACATACTCTGTCTCTCCTGTCAATCACAGCGACACTAGCCAATCATGGGCGTCTGTGAGCTCATGTATGTAGAAGAGGGCTGATAGCGTTTTCCTCTGAGTGTGTTATTCTGCCCTGTGATGCAGCATGAGCACCAGTTTGATAAATAAAGGTGCGTTTGGTGGCTTCACGTATGTGTTAGACTTCGCCCTCCCCGGGTTGTAGCTGTCGTATGATGGTGGGCGGGAACTGGCCAAGACTAAATTAGGGAGAAAATGTGATTATTTTTCCCACCGATGTTAGCGTGATCAGAGATCAGCAGAGCGAAGAGAGACGATGAGGTTCGTGTTTAAAAGGCTTTTACCTCAGATGATGAGATAGAGACTGATGTGGATGAAGCTTGAGTGAGAGCTCGTTTCCTGTCGTCGCTTTGGAATGAAATCTGTACATGGATTTTTTTCTCTTTTCACTTTAAAACACTAGAGCTTTACTTCCAGTTGAGAAACATGCAAAAAGCTGTAAATGTTCCTTACAGCACCTCTTAAAGCCGAGTGTAACCTGATAATAACATTCAGAAAACATTTTCATAACCTAAAGTGATGCTGGCATTGCCCTCTGTTTATAAACCGAGCAATGGTTACGTTTGTTTTTAACACGCTAAAGAGAGCAGTACTTTATCAAAGCTCTGAAGATTTCACTTCACAGTGTGTTTGATGTAATGATCAGGACTTTAAATATTAACTCATCGCATGTGGTTTGAGACATGCTGGTAATTTCACAGCTTCTGCATGTCTTCCTCTTAATTCATCAGCACAAAATAAGAGAAACAAGCAACTCGGCCATTTCCTCTTTTCACCGTGTTCCTTTTGCACACAGACATGTTTTTGTGTAAGCTCTCTCCGCAAGTGTGCTCCATCGTCAGTGCTACTGACGATATGTTTATTTCACGTTTTAACATCTAGTTTTTTATAGCTGCTATAACGTAAGTGAGTACAGGAACTAACTCATTTCGCAGATGTTCGCAACATAAACAGATAAAGAGTATGACATGTCGTTTTTTAATAAATAAACAGCTGTGGTGTAAGAGGAATAAAACACATGGGCACATGCTGTTATAGGAAAATAATCAACTTCAGGGTGGGAACAGTAACTCCGCCATCATGGAGTATTTTCCTGTAACAGCATGACACCAAGCGTCTGTAACCTACTGTAATGTGCACAGTTTATTAGGAACCCGTGCATCTAATCAGCCAAGAACGTGGCAGCAGCTTAGGCACCAGTCAAGAGCTTCAGTAAAGTTGTTAAAATCAGACACCAGACTGTGACTGTGATCTCAGTGACTGCGACTGTGAAATGTTGGTTGTTGCCAGACAAGCTGAGTTTCTGAGTTACGGAAAATGTTGATCTCCTGGGATTTTCACAGATAACTCTCTAGAGTTTACACAGAACGAAAAACCACCCAGTGAGAGGGGAACCACCCGGTTCCTCAGTAAGGTCAGAGGAGAATGATCAGACTGCTTTGAGCTGTCGAAGGGTTTCACACACATTTAGAGCGAGGTTCTTAATAATTTGGGTGGTGAAAAGGAAAGCATGAGTTTTTAATGTTGTGAAAGCGATACCTTTGTTCCTCTTGTGTGCATTTCTGATAGGAACTACTAATGTGTAACTTTAAATCTATTTCAGCTCCACTCTTCTACTTCTATCTAAGCTGTAAGATCAGGGCTGCAGTTTACAGAAGCCACAACAGGACCACGTAAACAAGGTCTCCTGCTTCATTTATATAGCCAGGTGTATTAAAGACAATCTGGAAGAATATCCACTGTAACAAATATCTGTAACAAAACTATGATCAGCTTTAAAGCCCAGTAATGTCAGTTATGCAGCCTGGAGGGGTTTTACTTGCTGGATAGTGATACTGTGCTTAATAGATCGGTTTTACTTGAGTGGTATTTGAGCTGAAGTTGAGCTGGTTTTGATTTTATGCAAATTAGCTGCATTGCACTGACCAATCAGACGAAAGACTGGTCTCCGGCTCCGTCCGGACATCATGGACGAAAAAATTAATAACCGCCAAATCCCTCTTCCATCTCCGACGCCTGTTACAGCTCATTCTGAGCGTTTTATCTCCGTATTTGTCCATTTATAAAGGACTGTTTTTTATTAGCACACTGAAGCAGGAATGTGTGTCATTGGATGCTGCTGTAAATAGATTTAAAAAAGGAATATTTTATCGTCTATCATGTTTCTCAAAAATATTGAACTCATTTCAGAACTACGAGAATTATGAGAGTAGCCATCTTGAATAAGAAGAAAGTCACAATCTGATGATGGACAGGTTCATCCACGTCCTGCGTTGTGGACGTACAGTTTATTAAGATACAGTTTTATTAACATACAGTTTATTAAGGCAAAGACAAATATTCTTCTTAAGAATAAGCTGCAACTGCAGCTGTGTGTGTGTGTGTGTGTGATATTTTATACATCGTGAGGATGAAAACACTCACAGCACACTCAACTCTGCGCCACATTCACTACATAATGCACTATTTTGTGAGCCTTTGGTCCTGAAAACATGCTGATAAAAAAAAACTCAGTGTGTTTATAAAATCCCACAATGCACTGCAGTCAGAGCTCAAATAAAATACTCCATAGAGTGGATGCATTACCCATAATGCAGTTTGATATTTGTAGGGAACAGGGAGTAGGGCATTATTTTGGACACAGACTCATCCTTCTCTCTCTTTCTGTCTCTCTCTCTTTCTCTCTCCCTCTGTCTGTCGGTCTCTCTCTATCTCTCTGATTCTTTCATTGTCTTTGTCTATCTCTCTGTCTTTCTCTCTAAATGTTTCTCTCTCTTTTTCTCCATCTTTCTGTCACTCTGTGTGTCTCTCTCCTTCACTCTGTTTCTCTCTCACTGTCTCTCTCATTCTTCGTTGAGTTCGCATTGTGTCTCCTCGTCGTGTCTCACTCTCCCGTTTGCGTACCAGAACTCCGTGATGTCCTTTAGAGTCACCTTCGGCTGGATCCACATGTCCTCCTCCGTCCCCACCTGTTTCTCTCCATTCTTCCTCGTCCTCGCTTGTCTCGCTCTGTGTTTTCTCTTGTCCTCCTCCACCGTGGCCCCATCAGTGTACCAGAACTCCACTCTCTCCTCTGCGGATGAGCCCAGCTCCGCCCACAGGCTGTCTTTCGCTCCTGGACCTTGTCCTTTTCTGTCCCTCCATCCTCGTCCCGTGCGTCTTGCCCTCTTTTTTCTGACGGACAGACTCACCCACAGGAACACGGTGAGACCCAGGAAGATGGATGCAATCATAGTGAGAGTCCACAGTGTGATGAAACAGACCAGCTTTGAGAAACGGCGAGGCTGAGGTGATGAATCCTCATCGAAGCAGTTCGTCCAGTGTGGTGTCTCTGATGTGGAGATGTTCTTGGACGTGGTGGTGGTGCTGGTGCTCCAGGTGTCTTCAGGGTTCATAGACCATGTTCCGTCTCTCCAAGTTGTGTTTGACGTGTTTTCGTACACATTTCCTCGAGTTGTTGCGAGAGCTTCGGTGTTCTCCTCCGTTTCCCAGTCCATCATCTTCGTACTAGACACCAGGGGTTCCTCTGTGTTCTCTGTGGAGCCGCTTGTAACTTGTGTAGAACGGACTGGTGTTGCTGTTATATTGATACGTCCTGATGTTCCTGTAGGTGTGACGGTGTTGGTGGTGTCATCTGGATGTGTTTGGTTCGTAGAAAATATCTCCAGAGAGGTTCCTGCTGTAGTTGGAGCTGGACTTTGGTGGTCTGTTGTGTCATAACTTCCGCTAGTTAGTGTTACATCAGTCTCGTTTGTTGAGTGAATCAGAGTGGTGGCGTTGGCTTCATCAGTATCGCTCGTTCTATCTTCTGTCCAACTCGTAGATGTTGTTGTTTGGACATCATGGTCAAGTTGGATGGATGTTCCAGATGTTGAAATCTCAGTCATCTCCTGAATGTTTAGACTTGTGCTTTCAGTGCCAGTTCTTGTTTCTTGGTATTCCGTCATGACACTTGTGGTGTTTGTAGAGACAGCCATCTCGGTGGGACTCATGATGTTGTGGTGAGAGGTGCTGATCATGTTATTTCTCCTTTCGTCCTCCACCGAGCTCGTAAAGCCGTTCATCTCCAGTGTGGGTGTCAGATGTGGCGTCCAATCTGACAACAACTCCTCTGCTGACATTGTTGTGGTCATCACTGTCATCGTTTCTGTTTTCGTCCTGACATCTTGGTTTGTTGTGAGTTTTTCTGAGGTTGTTATGGAGACGTCCAGCTCCTGTGTGGTCAGGAGGTTTTCATGAAGAGCACAGAGCGTTAGAACCTGAGCGAACCAGACGGTTAGAGACACGGCACTCGTCTTCATCATGATGTGTTCTAGAGAAGGTTTAAAAACACAGACGTAAGTGAGAAATACTCCAGAGAAGCTCTGGTTCTTCTACACTCTCAGACTTTTTAATGAAACACACACACGCCTGAGGTGTCGTAATAAAGTTAAAGTCTTTCCCTTCTCTTTTTGTTAACATTAACGAAGCTGAGCATTTGAGTGGAAAGTAAAACAAAAACTCAGAGCACGAGAAGTTAAAAATAGTTAGAATTGTGTGAAACCACATGGCATGCGGTTCTACTCACAGAAACTCCGAAAACTCAGAACCAAACCCTCTGACTTTTCCTCTGATATTTCACCGTCTTTCATTTGAACAAACAAAAAGAAACAAAAATGCACCGTACCTTTTTTTCTGTGCGTCTCATCATCTCATCTCTTCCCCTTTCTCCATGGTTTCCTCTTTTGCGTGTGCAACTCTTGCCACAGATGCTTTCTGGGATACTTCACACCACCAGGCGGACTCTAGGCGGAAATGACTGTTTGGTTGCCATGGCGACTCTGAGACGAGGTGAGAGGTGCGGGGAGGATGTGGTGTGCTGGCTCCGCCTCATTTCATCCGCCGGCCTGAGTGCAGAGGAAGAAGAGAGAGGTTCGAACTCATAAATAAGAAAAAGAAAACGCCCTACATATTTGCTCAGGTCACGTAAGGTGGGGTGCAAAAGTTTTTACACCCTTTCCGCTTTTCCCCATGGTGATTTACATTTCCAGTTAATCGTGTTTTAATTAATTCTCACTGAGCAAAGATCCTTAGAGAAATAAGAAGTGGAATAATTTTATAGTCACATTTACATCATATTCAGAAATTAAGAAAAATAATTCAGAAAATACTGCAGAGTTACTGTAACCACCCCGAAGTTGATTATTTTCCTACAACAGCACGTCCCCAAGTGCTTTATTCACTCGTTCCCTCACCAGCCTCTCTCTTTTTCTCGCTCTCGAAGTTAATAAGATAAAAAAAAATGTCGCTTGTTACATCATTTTACCGAGAAACCGCAAAGAAGCATAAACTCCTCATAAAACTTCAAGTTCCAGCTTTACCTCTGACTGTTACAAAGCACTGGCACTGGAGACTCCTTCCATAAATGTTACATCATTTATTCTCCTTACAGAAAACTTCATAATATCGACGATGTTTAGGTTTTTTAATCCGTTTATTATTAGCGGAGCGTCTGATATACACGTCCCTGTGCATGAGCTGTTACTATAGAAACGATAACGTATTAGAACAAGCGCATTAATTATGAATAAAGCTGTGATTTGCAGCTGCACTACTGTCAGAGCTGCAGCAATAGAGAATTAATCAACACCTTCTGACCAATCACGATCCAGGATTCAGCAACTCTGTGGTGTAACGTCAGCTATATGTGTGATATCTGGAGTGAGATGATGTGTGTACTGCGCTGATTCATTTTAAACCTCCATCACACACACACACACACACACACACACACACACAGAGGAAGTTTAACGTTCATTTAACACACAGTTGGTCCACATGCACACTGTTATCGGGAGGAGATCTACAGGAAGTGGTTTAGCTGACCGCTGATTTAACGCTGCTGTGTTTTTACATGGGTGTTCTCACTTTCTGAGAAATACATAAAAAACACTCGAGGTTTTATATGAGGTCATGACTTCAGATTTCTCTGATCTCACACTGAGGCTGGGCTTATTCAGTTTCTCCGCCTAGTGCAGCAGAAACCTACTGCAGTCTACTGCAAAGCGTTGCTATTTACTGTACACACTAATAGATGTTATACCAGTGTATATCTGTGTTCCCATGGAGTTATACAGTACTGTGCAAAAGTCACAGTATTTTTTTTACTACAAACTTTGTTATAGATGTTTATTTTCTGACTTCTACATTATTGATTCAGTACAAAAACATTTTAGATTCCAAACATTAGTTTTCCAGCACAAAATGAAATGTTCCAGAAAAATGTTTGTATGTCAGTAAAGAAAGCAGCAGATTCCATAAGAGACACTTTTCAGATAAAAACATAATGAAGGCTGCTGGGTTTCGC